>JARJDW010017617.1:0-12859 GCA_030264715.1 Adinopsis sp. GC000173 | reverse complement strand
CATTATATAAAAAAGTTGTTCATAAACTTAATGGAAATTAATTAAATTTTACAATAAACAATTATTTAAGCAAGTAAAATAGATTAAAAAGATAATTTTATAGTTTGTAAAAGAAGTAAAAGTTCAATTATCGAGTTACGCCACTGATAATTGCAATAAAACGAACAACGAACGCAAAGTGGAAACGAGCGAACGAAATGAAACGAAAAGTAAAATGAAAACGACTTTATGATAGTTTATTTATTTATTGTCTTGCCCGTGGGCTTGGGTAAATGGATACATCAGTCAAAGTGAACGTGTCAGACGGACATAAAAGTGGACGCTTTTCTAGACACTTTCCATGATATGCAGTTGACATACGGCCTTGCAATCATACAGTTCGAAAGTACAAAAACACAACAAAACGAACGAAATAATAAAAGCATATAATAAGAAGCAAAAATACTGTTTGCTGAACGCTTTCAATCAAAACGGAAATCGAGGTATTACAGATGAAGATTATTAAATGAAAATATTAATTTTTAATAAATAGTTTTAATTAGCAAAATAATTGTATTTGTAATGAAAGTAAGAAGTAATTCTTCTGAACTGTACAATTGCATTACATGCTCGACAATTCATGTGAAAAATTAAAATTTATTTACAAATAACAGTAGGAATTCATGTATTTTTTTCTTCTTTTATGTTTAATACAAGAGTTTTTTTTGTTTAAGTATTTTAAGCAAGGAAAGCACTTTTCTACTTTTTTGTTTGTTAAAAAATACTCTTTTTCTATGTTTAGTTATTATGATAATTAAAAAAAGCTACAGTATTTTTTTGTTTCATTTCTTAATTTTTTAAAAACACAAACGTAAAGCAAATTAAAAGAAAATTCATTTTTTTATGTTATTTTAAGAAACTAACATACAATTATATTATTTACCAATAGTACAAAATGATTTTTCTTTTTTCAAATATTTTCTTTTTATCCTTTTCTTGATTTTTTTATAAAATAACAAACAATATACATCTTTGTTTTTTTATATATAATAAGGTATTATTACAAATATGTTATATATGATATAATATTTATTAATAATCATAGAAATCTTTTCTTCATCTTAATCTGAATGAAAAGAAAATAAATTGGTTGATTAAGCAAACGCTTTTTTACTTGTTTTTTTTTTCACTTTTATGAAACTTTATATCTTTTAGAGATTTTTTTCCCATCTATAATGCTTCGTTGAATATGTCTTTTTTTAATATTTGTTTTTTTCATTGGTAGTTAGTTAAACAAAATCTACAGGTAGTCGTGCAATTGGAAGCGTTAATTTTACTTAAAAAATTATCTCGTTTAGAGAAAATAGATTGGATATTAAGCCGCTTTATATGATTAAAGCAAGCAAAATAACAATTTGTTGTGTCGTTCTTAGTGGAAAAATATTAATTTATTATTATTGTATTCACCATTACATATTTTACAATGTTATTTGTTTGGATGAAGAACATAAAACGCTTATAAAATATAAACTAATAATGTACTAAGCACTTAAACGTAATGATATGTTTCGTGAAAAAGTTTCCCCGTTAATAAATAACTTCTTTTTTTCCATATATATTATGTATTATATAAATTTACAAAAATACTAAATCGTTTTGCAAACACAACAAATCATATTTTGATCAAATTCTCTTTCTCAGCATTTTGCGTCACAGACGTCGCGCGCTCGCAAAAGTTAATTTCCAATCCATTTCCGTACGTGCGCCTCTGCAACTTATCCAGGACAATAATCACACATCAGTTTATATAGAAAAATAAATGTGTTGCATTTTTTTGTAAGCAGCGCACAATTTTCTTAAATTAGGTAGGTATTCATCATACTGTACAATAATAACATTTTAGCCGTTAAATCAATAAGTAAAATAAATTTGCAGTTATGCAATATGCAATTTATGATCATCAAGCATCTCATCATTTTGTTTGTTTGTTTTTTTTTATACAAAGACTAAAATATTACTTTACATAAGCCATAGTTTTCTTGTTCAACAACAACAACAACAGCAAACGAAACGATAATCAAAAAATGAATCCAAACATATCGAAAAAGCAAACTTACAGCAACTTACTCATAGTTTTCTTAAATGTTTCTTTTATATCACATGCAATTTAACAATTAATTTGTTTATATATTGCAATAATATATATTTTATATAAATTATGTTTTTTTTTTGTTTAATTAAATAATAATTTTTTTACAGTGAACGTTCATATACATGTTAATTTTTTAGTATTTGATATATTTATGTTTAAATGTTTATTACATATGCGTTTTCATTTCTTAAATAACACGTCATCTAAGTCTTTTTTGTATTTTTTTAAATTTATTTAATATTTTTTTCAAATATTTTTTTTGTTAAGTAAAAAAGCAGTTTCAATTCCAATAAAGCATTTTGCCATCGTGCGAGCGCTGATTCGCATCGCAAATCAATCAAAATTCATCAAATCAAATGGCTATCTTATATACAAATAATAAGTCGTTGATCGAATCGACGCTCGCCCGATAATTATTATTATATTTAATATAATAAATTTTTAATTTTTTTTTATTTTTGGATATGATGATGTTTTTTTTGTTAAGTTGTTTAGTTATTTAATTATTTAAACATAATGTGCGAGCTGATATCTACAATTTTCTTCGTTTTTTTATTTTTTTGTTTAATTTTTTATCTCAAGATTTTTACACTATGTGTATTTTCATCTAATTTTCATTTTTTTGTATTCACCTACACTGTTTTTTTTTGACTAAATTTAATAATCTAAGAAATTATGCACCATTTGGTATATTTATTTGTTTCATTTAAGAATCTATATGATATAATTTTTGCAATTTATTCATTGGTTTTTTTTTTTTCGTAGACAGCACATCGCCTTCGTCGTATTAATGTAAATATGAATTAGTTTTATTTTCATAATTAATTTAAAAAACAAATTTTGTTTTTTGTTTTGTATTCTTGGTTAAAATTTAAAAATCCAAAAGCGATGGGATATAGTCGTAGGTATATGTTTAAATTTCTCATTTTGTTTTTAAATATAAATATATTATACAAGCGATGCGAATGCACTGAAATTTATTATTAATAAATATTGTTGGGTTTCTCGTTTTTTTTTCTTTGTCTATGTAAAAATTGTGTGGATTCGTGTGTGTTGTAGTACGGTGGTTTTGTCATGTGGTGTATGTGTGTGTGTGGCGGTGTACCTGTGTGTGAGTTGATGTGTTTAGTATGTGTGTGTTTGTGTGTGTGTGAACAAGTATCTTGTCATTTGTTTTTATTTCTCATCTTCATCATGTTATGTTTATTTTAAATAAAATTATTTAGCCGTCCATTTGATGATACACCACTTCATTTAAATTGTCTTTTCAGTATTTTAATAATCGTGACTTTGTTTTAAGTTAATCTATAAATTATAAATTGTTAAATTTAAATCGTAGATAGTGTTTCGTTTCCATTACATATTCACTGAAAAGAAAAGAAAAATTACAATTAATATGGTGATTTTTACGGAGCGAATGCAACGATTATAATATACAAAAGGTATTTTGTTGATGATAAAATTGTTGGAATAACAGGAAACCGCGAAGCTTCATCGTCCACCACCACCAGCAGATAAAATCAATTTCATGTCGCTGTGTGGGTTTCGTATTATCTGAATCAGCCCAAATATTGTAATATTAGATGTAAATAAACTTATTTAGTTATGTTACACGTGGGCCGATTACAACTTTATTCGATTGTAAAAATATTTTATTACAGGTATGATTTCACCATCATGCAACAATTGTATAATCTTTTTTAATGATTCACTAGTGTCTTATTTTATAACCTGTTTAGGTGTAATGCGCCAAAAGTTTTATGCAACAACATATGTTACAATATTTAATTACAATTCTGTATAATTTATTTCATTACGATAATAAATGATTTATTTTTTGTGTCAAAATTGTAAGTTAAGTTATAAATTATAATTAATTATAGTGTCAATTAGTATTATATACCTTTTGTATATATAAACAAAGCTTTTTGATGTAATATAGAAATATACAAAGCAATCGACAAAAATTAACATAAAGTACATAAATCGCTTTGTATTTTAAAAACACTGATTGTTTTAAATCAATTTACAATAGAAGCAGAAAAAAGCAACGAAAAGAACAAATGAAAAATGATCATTGATGAATGACAAAGAATGATTTTTAAAAGCTGATTAATATTTTTTAATTAATAACTTCAACTTCACTTATCACAATGATGATAAAACAAGTAATACTAAAAAGTCATGCATAGAAAAGCGGAATTGATTCGTTGTTTGTTTTTGGTTGTTTCAACCTACACATATATATATAAAAATATCAGGAAACATTAAAAGCACCGTTCAATAATAATAAATAAGATCACCAATAACTTATTTAACATTGGTCATCTTTGTAAAAGCCACTGTTTGCTTTAAACATTAACATGACACTTAAAAAGATCAACAACATAAAAAATAAAGGATATAAAAGCACTATTTTAAGAGACGTAGAATGACAGCGTACCTAGATAACAAATCAGCTGAAGATTTTTGATTGACGCGTTTAATAATTTACTTATTTAATGTATAAATATTTTTAGTTGGCTAGAGGAGCATTTTTATGATTATGATGAATATGTCAATGGTGAATGATAAAATAGAGAAAGCAGCAATGGAACAAAATATTCAAATAAAAATGTTATTGTAATATGTACATTGGGTGCGAGATTACGGTTAAATGTTTTTTCTTGTTTAGAATATTTTGTTTGATTGCTAGGTGGGATGTAATGAAGATTTATTTTGAAATAAAATGGATTGATGGTTTGTTTGGTTTTGGTAAGTTTTTTAGGTTTATAATTTAAGGGAATCTAGACTAGCCATAGAGCTTCTGCGAGAAAGGCCGAGTGAAGAAGGTCCACTAACCAAGGATGTGGTGCCGAATAATTTGTACCATCCTATGACAATGTTGCTTAAATTTAGGTCATCTAACATTATTTGGGCCACACCCATGAACACTTTTTTGCCTTCTATACGACCGTAGTCACCCCAAACGGTCACCTGCAACAGCATCCAAACGTTTCGTTTGTATTTCACATCAATAATTAAACACGTTTTGCATTATTAACAACACGAAATGTTTACACATACCTGAAGAACACAGCCTTGAAATGGTTCTCTAAATGCTAACTGTTGTTGATATAAAGGGTCCAGCGTTCGTCTTGCCGTTGACGTTTTCACTTTCGCTATACATTTTTTACCATTCACTAAATACACTTTGACGTAGGGCGCTGCAAAAACATCATGATTGAAATGTGTTGTTAATAATTTAGTTAGGAATTAGTAAACGATTCTCTACTCTACTAAATTTTAAATCTTTTTCAATCGATTTTTGACTTAAAAAAGTAATAGTATTGAAATTACTGATGTAAAATATAATTTTTGTTGTGAAAAACCAATTAATTACAAAAATAAAGCTAATACATTTCGGCTACACATTTTCCAGTAGTATTTCAAAATGCGTCAATTTAATTTCACAAAGTATTAAATGAATTTCAGAATAATCAATTGTATTTTAAATGTTATGTATGTTCAAATTCTTATAATTAATCTGAAATACTTATTGATATGTTCTGAAACACAGCTGGGAAAAGGTGTAGAGTTCTAGTTATATCATATCATCATGGTTAAGTGACGACAATGCCAAAGTTTTTACATATTTAGTGCCATCAATTTAGGATAATAAATAAATTGCAAATTTGAATATATCATCGTTTTTGAAAATTACTGCAATTAGTAATTTAGTTACCTGGTAGTATTTTAGAGCCGGGTCTGGCCTGCAAACCCCTCGCTCGAATAACCTCCACTTCCAGAAACCCTTTTTGGTAGCATAACGATAGCTGGATATCACCTAGGGCCGGCGCGCCTAACACCTGCCGACCAACAAGTTGACCAGGTCCCAATCCGTCGATAAATTCCGCCAATTGCCCGCCTTCGCCAGCAAGACGCAACGACGGCGACCACCTAAGAACATTGAGACCAAAATTAGCACAATTCACGATGCATTACAAATTGATATAATATAATTTATAAATAATATATATATATATAAGAACAGATAAAATCCAGGTTTAGAGTGTGTTACATACACAGAAAACGTACATAGAGAGAGAAATGGAAGATTGTTCTGGGCCAAATAGCTACTACTAAAAAATCAATTACTTGGTGATATTTCTTGACATTATTTATTTATAATATGGTGGTAAGTTAATTAAATTGTGAGTGGGTGCATTTGCCTATACAATACGATAACACATGCCTCATTATTATTATAATTATTATTCATGCATTCCAACATTGAAAGCTACACTACATACATACCAGATTCGTTTGGAAGAATCATCACAAGACGCCAAAGACGCACAAACTTGTATATGTATTATATTTCTAAAGCTGTGTTTTGTTTTATAATAGAATATAATTATTGTATGGCCCTAGCGCATGCTAAACACTGCAGTATCAAAAAAACACAGTAAATCATTTCATATCATATTCAGTGGTTGGAAGAAAAATAAGAAATAAAAAAAGGGGTAAAAGGAATTAAATATATATATATATGCATTAACATTCACACAGCCAAGAGCCATTTTCTTGTAAGTTCAATATTGTAAATTTCACATCTCAAGTTGTATGCTTTAAATCCATTATTATGATTTTTGGAAAAATGTGTAGTAGTAGGATGGTTTTGTTTGTTTTTGGGACTACTTACGACGATCCTTCCGAACTGGAAATGGAATTGAGACTCGCAGCCCTTTGACTGGTATCTGCTGAACGTGTTGGAATAGGTACCACCTCCTGTGATCGTTGAATGCTTGGAGTAACGCGCTTTCTACCGAATCCACTGTCTGAAGCCACAAAATTGTCAATCATGTAGATGCCTTTTGGTATAGAAACTAGAGAAAATATCGTTTTTACATCAGATCAGATTAGATTGAATATTTAAACAATATTCGCAACTTTGGCATTTTTGTTCAACATAATCTCCCCCAGTCTGGTTGATTTACTTTACACAGCGAGTGAATAAAAAATAATATGAACTAAAATCATATTTTTTTCGAAATATTTATATATGACAAGGCGTAGCACAAGTAATCAACCAACTCAACCTAGCACAATAGCAAGCACAGCTGGAACAAACAACTACATATACTAAGGACAAGCAAATAACATGTCCTAATTGACATAGCACAATCACACAGATAAAAAGTAAACTAGTATTATTGTATATAAAATGATTGGTTAATTATATCTATGTGACAGTGTTCTGATATTTCTATGCTAGTCATCTACTAAAATGCACTATATCTATGTATAGAAAGAATTGAAAAATTACTAGAAACACGAATAATAACACTATTCTATAAAAGCCAGAGAAAACAGTGAAGATGTATTTAAGTAATCAATTCGATAGATTCATCGTTGTATTCCTCTCCGCAAACATCTCTCTATGTACCTAAACTGTGTGACAAAAAGGAGTGGATTTAAAGGATTTCTGTTTCAAATTTGTTTTTTTGTTTTTTTGTTTTTAGTAGTTAAATTGAGATGCGAACCTATCACCATCTGCTGATAGGTCACCATCACTAGACGCAGAGGAACCTTGTTTAGAAAGCCTAACATCACCCGGAAGTACTTCTTCGGATCGATGTACAGTGAACGATGTTTTCCCTCTTCTGCCAAAACCCATTCTTCGTTTTCGACCTTGAATATTTTACACACAACAACTTGATTAAAGTGTTCTGCTCTTTTTTGTTTAGATATAACCTATTCTACGATCCGTCTTTCTTACATTATTACTAGAGAGAGAATTATTTTATAATAATGATAAATTTCGTTATAAAATACACCAATCATAGGATATAATATAATATAAAGTGTACAACATGCGTGTTACATGTGCTTTAAAATATGATGAAAATTTTCCAAATTTAATAATGATATAATATATAAGGTATACACCATTAATACGATAATATTCAGTAGATATAAGATACACTACACGTCTATGAGAATGAAAATTGATCCTAGTAAAGAATTTAAGGAGTTTTCCATCTACACCAATAATAATACATTTATAAATAGAAAGAATATAAATAATAATAATAATAAAAGGTGAAATTTCTCATTATTATCAAGAATGTAGAGCAAAATGATTACCTGTGGCAGATAGTTGACTGGTCGAATTACTTTTTTTACCAAGCGTACCAAATTGCGCTTGTCGGTCGCGTTCCCTATCACGATGACTCTCCTTTCGTATTGGTTCTTTTGACGGCACTTCCAAGCCATGCATTTGGCTCACTGCTGTGTCACTCAAACTACCATCTACGTAAATAAATAATAATCCATTATAAATTATTTTCTGCTCGTTTCTAAAAATGAAACAGTACCTGTTTTTTCTTCAGCTGGCGTTTCATTGTTCGATAAGCTTCTAGTAAATTGTCCCCGTTTGACATTGTCATCTCTTTGGTGTCTATGGTGTTGGCGATGGTCGTCTTCAATCGGATTGCGTAGCTCCTGGTCTTCGTGTCGTATACGTCGCGACGTTGCGGTTCGATGATGGCTAGCGTATGGATACCGATCGCTTCCTCCACTATACTCTGAACTATTAGCAGGAATAATACGAGCGATATTACTTTTATATCTAGCTGATATCTTTTCAAATTTATTATCATCATTATTATCATTATTATAAGTGATTGGTTTATCTAAAGCTTTTTGCAAATTATCTTCGAAGCTATCGCGCAACGAACTTGTATTTACCATATTTGCTCGGACCTCTTCGATTATCGCTTTTAACAAACGCGTCGTCCACAATGAATTATGACGCTCTATACGAACTTTATCTAGTACAGCTTTCTGTGCAAGCACAAACTTTTTCTTACACTTATTGTTACAGCAATCACCTGCGTTATACAAATTATGCGAGTCAAGCTTACCAAATTTACGATAACTAAACGACTTAGCATATTTTAAGCATTTGCAATCGATAAAATTATAATCTACATTGCATCGCCAACATCTACAAATAACCCTTTTCGTCGTCGCTTTCAAATTACAATCAAATTTTTGTCTATCCGTTAATTTTCTGTAATATAGGGAAGACATTTTCACCGACGTCTTGAATTGTTGGTGTGTGTTGTTATGTTGTTGTTGGTTAAATTGTGTGTTTGTGTGTTGTGTGTTGTGTGTTGTGTGTTGTGTGTCAGTATACAATGAATATTGACATGTATAGGTACATACATGTACAAGTACGTATATAGATAGATAGATAGATTGATATAGAAAAGATAAAGTTGCAAACCTAATAGCTCTTGTGCCTCGCGGTCGTTCTGATTGTGTGGAGAATGCGCTACTTGTAACAGACGCGACCGATTCCATATCGCTATCAAAATCGACCAATCCTAACGGATCTCGATCTCTATCGGGTGATAACGATCTTCTCGTTCTTGTATGCGTCGTCAAATCACTATCACTTAAACCACTATACCTTCGTTCCCAACCAGATCCTGTACTTCGATACGTATGCATATATCTAGATTATAAAAAAGAAGCAAAGAAAAAATAGTGAAGCGTGTGCATTTTTTATTGGCTGGTTCAAGATTCGGCTATGTGCTAATTTATATTTGATGTTACTACCTCATTCTATTTCTATTTGTCCTCTCTTCGAGATCCTGAGCGACGCGCTCCTGCAGGGCTCGAGCAAGGGCATGTGGCACTTGGGGTAGTTGGCGCTTTTTAGGTGAACCTGTTGGTGTGGCCGTTGCCGAACGAGATTGGAATCGGGATGCATTATAGCCAGTTTGATATTCTATTCTAACGTCGGGCGGTGACAATGATCGGTGATCGGTTGCTGAACGACGTGGCGACTTGGACCGCGAACGTGACATACGAACGCCGGGCGATTCGCATGGTGCGGCCGAATGCGATCGTTGACCAGCCATATTACTCTATAAATACATTTAAAACATATATAATACCCCCTATATATATATATATATGTATATATATATTGCATAATTATTATGAAAAATTTTAAACACGCAAATTGTGTTATGTTCCCGACTTATTGATTTATGAAATATAAAAATAATCACACATATAACAACGTCACCACATATATAACTTGATTGTGTTTTGTTGTTGCGGTACGGCTGCTACACATTTACGTACGTATAGTGTTGTTATCATAAAGTCGCGTCAAAAATCGTTTACATCGCTTGAATGTTTATCAATAAAAGTACGGTCGGTGGGTTCAGTGTTACGCGATTCCTAATATTTAACATTATATTTTACTACGTCACAAACTACACCCACGCACACGACGGTATAGGCCCGCTTTGTACACACATTTATCCATATTCGCAGCATTCGCACAAAAGCCAACTTTTTTTCACCACCACACGAATGTTTTTCTTTGATGATTCACACACACAGGCAGACACACACACACACACACACATACACATATACGCATGCACGAAAAACTTTTTTGTGCATGAAGAAAAGTTTGTTGCGCGTATGTGCGGTTTTGATTACTAACAAATCCGCATTGTAAACACCGACAATTTCTTTCGCTCATTCATATGGTTCTTAATCAATACAATTTTGGAACTTATCCAAGATTTTATATACATAAAGCACAATATTCAAGAAAAAGTTTTTTTTGCGCGCGCCCTTGCTCTCTCTCCATGTACAATAACACAACGCCCCAATGAGTTTTGTCATTAAATTTATTATTATGCAGCATTTTTGATCTCTTTGTTTTAAACCAAATCCGATTTTTTATTTTCGCTCAGTTAACGTGCGGTTGGCGCAAAAATGAAACGTGTGTTTAAACAACTTTTGTTACAACATGCATTGATTTTTCTCGCTATGCAAAAACTTTTTCAATAATTTCAAAAAATCGTGTGATTGATTGCGTAAATTTTCGTAATAAAGAAAAAATAACACAAACACTCGGGCGGGCTGGCTGGATGGCTGCATATTGTACGCTATTGTGCAATTTGAATTTAAAAGCGTTAATTGCAATCTAATAGATTTTTAATTGGTTCGGTTAGTTTTTTTTAAAATCAAGCTTTAAAAAAAGCGTAAAATGCTGTGTGCGGCTGCTAACTTACTCTTCTATAATTCGATTGATGATTATTATACGCTTGATACATGTGATCTTGATCTCTTCTGGACCTTCGTTCGCTATCTCTAGGCGGACTCGCCGAGCTGCCAACGCTACTAACACTGGCTCTATCGGTTCCTCGCCGTTCTCTCCCTCCGTCTATCTCACACTCTGATGGGGTATCAGAATCCGAAAATCTTGGAACGAAACGACAACATTTTATTTTTTCTATTATTCGCCAAGAATTTATTATCAAGTAAGTATACTAGTATTCATTAATTCCCTTTGTTCTTTAGATGTGAAATTCTATGGGTTTAAAAAATATGTTAAAAAAAATGATTACCTAGAGCCTGTGCTTGGGGGTGAAAGGTGTTCGCTGGGCGTCAAAACGATATCCTCATGGGGACCTAGCGTCCGCCAAATGGGTTGTTCTTCTAAAGGCCATAGTTCTATAATCGTTTCACCCAAAAAATCGTTCGCACCGTAACGCACGTAATCCCACACCGTAATTTCCAGCGCTCTGAGTCGAAGGTCAGCGCGACGTAGACCTGAGTAGAAAAACGTCTGGTTCCACATTGGTTCCGTTGTGCCTAAACGTTGTCCCAAAACAGAGCAAAAAAAATAATAAAAAAATGAAATAGTATTGTGTGTGTCTGGTCGTCTGACTGGCGTCAGAATTAATCTTATTGAAAAGCGTTTCGCAAGCAAAAAGCCAACGATGATAATTCATCGAAATCAGCGGCGCACAATTGTTTTTGGCAAACAGTCAAGAATAAGTTTTGCGTATTCACATACCTGCCAGCGTTCGTGTTCGTCGTTTGCTTTTCTCGGATCTATCTGGAAGAAGGAAGAGTTTACAGTAGGGATTCCGTGGCTGATGAGGTGATCTTGGTGTTAGACCAGCCGCACACACAATATTAACTAGTAATTGAAGCGTCGTTGGCTCGAAACCTAAACGAACTTGAATGCGACCACCGACGCTCGACATCAGCGATGCCGTCGGTCGCGGCCGCTCCGGACTGCCAGGTGATGTGACCAAAACGTGCGGTCGTTCGTATCCATCCCCATCCGTCCACTGTCTACTTTGTCCTGCAAACATTATTAGCCACACATTAAATTTGCACATTGATTTGAACTGAGTAATGATATATATATTGTTGAGGTTGAGGTTATTTTTCAGTAATTTTTTTGCCACTCTAAACCATTAATTATAAACAATTAAGAACGCACATAGTTGTTGCTCCCAACAGATAATGATATAAAAACACTTAACGAGAATAAAATGAAAAGAAACGGTATTGAAAAAACAGCAAACAGAAAACATCCACACGTACACACTGTGATAAATACTCTTGTTTGAGACGAACATATCTAAAATAGAGAGAAAATTTTCATTTATTTTCCATCTTTTAGTACCAATTCATTTACATATTATAATAATATGTTATTTAATAGTGTGGTTTACAAAACGATATCATCAAAATGAAATCAAAATTATAATTGGTATATAGTAGTAGTTGTTGTAGTGAAAATATGTACATAAAATGTTTGTAGTGTTTAGTGCTCATATAGAAGTGTTTGTAAACGTAACTAATGGTTTAAAGTGAGTGTCTGTGACATAGAGAAATATAAAGTGCAAGTAATCA
>JARJDW010017614.1:0-20639 GCA_030264715.1 Adinopsis sp. GC000173 | reverse complement strand
TGACATAGATGGGAAAGTCAAGTATACAACATCGCCGAATAACAAAATGCAAATTCGATATTAAAGCGTGCACTTTACAGATACAAGGATGGCTGTTACATGCTGGACAAGGAGCAAGGACCATGCCCTTCACGCAACACCTTCGCCCTCGACTTGGCCACGTTAGAGTTAACCTGCTCGGAGATTTACTACGTCCTGATCAACGTGACGAGGAGCACAAAGCGCTGTCCGGAAGGTACGCAACTCGATCGACGCGGCATTTGCCGGCTGGCAAGGCGGGCAAAGCGAGCCATGGTGACCATTATACCGGAGCACAAACAGCTCTGCCAGGCCGGGTACCAGCGAGACGCGCGTGGTACTTGTCGGAAAGCGATCAAAAAAACAATAACGTAGGCAGCCAGTTGCACATGTGATGCATTATAGGCTAGTGAAGTGTATTTATTTACATATTATTTTTGCTTATATCGAGAATTGCATGATTGCGTACGTTCTACACTTCGATTTACAGCGTTAATTTATTAATTAATAATATAATATTAAGGAATTTTTAATCCATTTTTATACAAATTAAATAATAAAAAAAATGTTTTTCTGTCAAATAATTTCGTGATTTTGATTTTTTTTGCCTTTATCAAAAAAGCCAAATGATGGGCGACTTCAAACAGACATGTTATATAAAATTTGCACTACTTTTTGGCATTCAACTACCAGATCCGATGACGCTACTGTTCAAAAAGCGACCCATCCTTGTATAGTAAAATATTTCTGACGACTACTGCTTTTGTAGACTTTAAATTTGACAGCAAAAAAATGTATGTACAGTAAGTAAAAAACGCCGAATTTAAATAACCAGCTAAACGAACGTCCAATGATAAAAATGGCTTGGCGATTTAAAAATGCCCTACGAGTTACGCATAAATACCATCTATAAAACGCCAAACGGTTAGAAATGTCTGACGATTAAACTATATCGTGTGAGCCTACCTAAAATATTGTACACCCAATAAATAGAAAAGCGAAATATTGTAAGAAACGGCGAATTTAAAAAGACTGCTAAAAAGAGGTGCAACTAAAACATGTTAAAATAGCTGTTCGTAAACTAAAAACGGCGAAGAACTAAAAGTGTGAGATGGGGGCCACCAAAAGTTTATTTAGTCTTTCATTAATTAATCAACGATGAATTTAACTAACTTAAAAATGTACAAGATTTTCTCCTCTAATCCTTAAGTCATATTAGTTAGGTATAAAAAAATATATTATATAAACATGATTACCATCGTAATAGGAAGGAAATCTATTAAAAAAGAAATAATACCCCGAGGCATCCACGTGGGAATAATATTGGGAATCCCTAATTTAAACTGTCGTATTTCAACCTCCTCCAAGTGAGAAACAACAACAATTATTGAAAGTGACATTACATTCATTCCATCACGTGTTACCTTTGCACCAATTAATCAACACTCCTTGCATCTACAATCGCTGAATTAAATCTCAGCAAAATCGTCGCTTTAAACCAGTTTGATCGCAACCGCCAGCGTTGAACTGCGACATGGCGCCAATCAACGCGATTTTTCACAACGTTATTGCAATCATTTGCCTAATGGACAGCATCAAAGGGATGCCACCCGACCGCACACATGTAAGTTTTATGCGTTAAATTAACATAAATTATTGATTAAAGAGTTATGTAATTGGCATTCCCCATCTCAATTGCGATTTCTTAATTAGATTGTGTTATTCATTGCGATGACGCTTTATTATTATACATATTTAGTTATAGAAAAACAGTGTTAATTTGCTTATGATATGATTAAAATTTTAATAGAAATAGAAAACGTATAAGTACCTAAAGTTCGTTTTAGGTTTGCTAGAAAAGTGAATAACTTTTGGTAATGTACTGATAATTATGTTAAATGATGTTAACTCAAATTATTACCTCGTATATGATATATTATGTATTCCTTAACATTTTTATTACTACTTAATGATAATACTCAATTTTACGCTACCTGGCAGTAGCCCTAGACATCCTAGGTGAATGCAAGGAACATGAACTATCTTATCTAGCAGAGAATAGGCGCGATTGGGTCTGCGACTGCAAACCGGGTAAGTTACTATAAATTAACGTATTTATCCACATATAAGGTGATAATGTCCAATGCTGGACTAAGCCAAAAAGAGCAAAGTGTCTTCAATTTCTTCTTCAATTGTCTGAGTTATTTTCCAAGGATTAAGAATAACGAAGGTGTTCGAACACCTTCCTTGATCCTTATAACAACTGAAGTAGGCAAATGAACAAAGGTTTGGCATATATGCTAGTCAATTTACCAAAACGGCTCCAAATATTTATAACAAATTTATCAAATTTGCAGCAGAAATGAAACCCAAATCCAGGCCCTATACATTTGTTTTAATCGTCTATTGGTTAATCCGGCACTGGCAATACTTTATCCTAAAATCAAACTGAGATTATCTTAAAATTTCATTATTCTATTCCATTTGGATTTATTTTTTTTACTGAACTCGAAAATTAGGGAGTTAATCTATGTTTAAATGTGGCATATGTATACTTAACATCTAATGTAATCTGTATTCACAGGTTATGTATACTACCCACCGGATGATGAATGTTATGCGGTGTATCGACAGGGTCTCTGCCCCGAAAAGTACTATCTAATCCTACCTAAGAATCAAACGGTACCACTCTGCGTTCGCAACGAATGTGACATAGATGGGAAAGTCAAGTATACAACATCGCCGAATAACAAAATGCGAATTCGATATTAAAGCGAGCACTTTACAGATACAAGGATGGCTGTTACATGCTGGACAAGGAGCAAGGACCATGCCTTTCACGCAACACCTTCGCCCTCGACTTGGGCACGTTAGAGCTAACCTGCTCGGAGATCTACTACGTCCTAATCAACGTGACCAGGAACACAAAGCGCTGTTCGGAGGGGACGCAACTCGATCGACGCGGCATTTGCCGGCTGGCAAAGCGAAGCAATTAAAAAGGGATGTACACTTACAGTTTTCAGCTGTTAATACACGTCGTTGTCGGCACACATCACAAACGTACGCTGCCTGAATTTGGTCTGGCTCGTAATTATCACCACGAACAGCTGATTCATGCCTCCCGGTATGTAGGCAGCCAATCAAACACCAACGTCTTGCACAAAATATTCATTTATGTGTAAATAAATTCTCTAGAAATATTTGTGTATTAGACAAGTGAACAACCTCAGACTCCCGAAAACTCTAGAAAACCTTCCTTTTAACTCGCATAGTCATTTAGATTCGTAAAATATTATAAATTTTGCCATTATTTTGGTTAGTTTATTAAATTCAACATTAAGTTTATGCGAAAAATATATGAAGTTTTTTTATAGTAATTGATTTTAGCTAATAAAAAAATATTTTACTTTTGAATCATGGTTTACCCAATTTTTAGTGAGCAACATATTTCTTACGTTTCCAAATGATTGAACTTTCGATAATTTATCAAATTTAAATGTTGATTTATGCAAATTATAAGATTTTTAAAAAGTAGTAAATGTTTTTATCAAATATTGAAAAAGATTTTAGTTTAAAATGATGATTTTGATCATTTTTACTGAGCAACATATTTTTTCACATTGCTATTATTTAACGTTGGGTGGATTTTTTATGTGCCTGAAAATTTTGTAGGATCTATAGCATTTGCTATCAATTTTTTTATCGAAAATATAGAATTGCGTTCTTCTCGATTTTAACAATTTTGATGACAATCGCAAAAAAATCCTTCGTAAGAGAAGGTTGTGCAAAATATATATAATAATCGTGAAGAATCCAAAAAGCAAGTTAAATAACATTTCTATAAAAAAAATTCTTCCAAAAAAGGAGAAAATTTACAAATTTTGCATTTTCCAGAAAATTTTTACATCTTCCACCGATTATTATACCTTTTTGACTATATTTTAGGCATTTTCTTACAAAATTTGAGTTCGCAAATAAATCGAAGCCTTCACAATTTAAAGCACATAAATATTGAACAAGGTAATACATAATTATTGGATTAATGTTTCAAACTTAATTTTTAATTTTTGTGTAGAAAAAGGATTATATAATTTTGTATTTACATGAAATTCTATTCATTTTAGTTTCGCAAATACTTAAAATTAGTAGTTATTGTTGCAAGTACAAATATAGCAAAATAACATTTCAGTGACATTAAAGTAGTGATTGGCCGTACCTTAAACGTGTTGAAAATGCAAAACGGCAACGATCTTAATTATTTATTTACGAAAACACAATTTATTAAATCATCCTATAACACATACATTCATTTCACATACAAAAAAAACATAACCGCTGGCCAAACAAGCATCCAAACTACTCGCTTTTACTCTTAGAGGCTGGCATCGACTCGTCCTTATAGTGCACGAACACAATCGAGAAGAGGAGCAGACCAAGCATCATCGAAAAGGCACTCACATAGTACGGATACGCGCTCGGTATGAAGCGTTCGTACTGCGTGTGCTGGAGCGGTCGCACGGACACTTGCGTGGTGTGGTACAAATGAGTGTAGCCGATGCGGTCGTAGTCCACCTTAAACTGATAGACGCCGTACACGTCCGGTATGCGGAACTTCGCCTCATATTGGCCGTTGGGACGGGCGATGAGTGTGGTACGTACAAATGGATCAATTCGTACAAATTCTAGTTGAACGTCGGTGGCACGGAATGGACGCCATTGCTTGTTTTCATAGATATCGATCTCGATCGTGTAAACCTAAAACAAAATCAAGAATTTTGTAGAAAATGCACAAGTCTAAGAAATATCACATATAAGTTTATGAACTTTACGGCTTACAGTAAAATGATTTAAATATCAGGGTTAAACTCTTTACCATGCATGTAAAATTATCAGAGCCATCGAAAATTTGTCGCAAATGCAATTGATAATACTCTCAACATTCTTCCATTATCGTTTTAATATTTTTTTAACTTATGCTTCAGAAAATTGGCGAAATTTCATTCAAATTAATCGTAATAACTCAAAAGAAGGTAAAGTGCTTAAATTTTCATTGGTCCACTCATAATTTCCCCCTTTTTATTTCATTCCTACCCATAAAAAAATTGTAAAAATCAAATGCTTAAATCACAGTTTCTACAAATATAATTCATGTTCAACCAAAAACATAGAAAATCTAAAATTCGGGTACAACTAAAACCAACATTCATTATCGGACTCGGCAATATGCTCACTCATCCAACAAACAACTTAGAATATTTTATACACACAATACTCGTTATCAAAATACGTATGGTTATTATTGCAATTACTAAAATGAACACTTGAAGAACGATACCTCGATAATTTCTAGAAAAGCTTAGCAAATAAAAAACTAAAATAACTATTCCTTGATGTTTTTTATAAAATGGAATAAATATTTTACGCATTCCATTACTTTCAACTAAAAACGACATCAAAATATAAAGTTATAATTGAATATTACGGCTCATTTCTACTTCCTTTGGTTATTATACGAAAAAATATATACAAAGGATGGACCGCTTTTGAAATCAATCTACTTTAAAGGTTTGACTGTCTTTTTATGCAATTTTCGTATTCATTTTAGAAACTAGTAAATAGCTTATCAATCAAAATCATTTGTAAAAATTAACTTACAACATTATCCATAATGGTATACGCATTTGGTGGCAACGATTCACCCTCGCGATGATGCTTCACATCTCGTACGCGCAACTGTCCACGCTGCTTGAACACCCACTGGCTGATAGTAAAGGCTACGTATTCGTTTCCAGAGACCGCATGCAATTTGCCACCCTAAAACCAACAATTTAATGACTATCCATTAACGTTCTTTGTCCAATATGCAACTTACAGCCGCCCTCTGCACTGACGCATGGAAGAACTCGTCGGAGAAAAACGCCAACGAACCGCTGAACACGACGCGTGCATTGTTGCGTGCTTGAAGCCCGGCGATCAAGATTGTATTCTTGCCGACTGCGTGCGGATAATCCTTGATCGGTTGTTGCACGTTGTAGCTGTATGCCGAGCTATCAGCGGTGAGAATCGGCAAGACGAGAGGGTTATCGGGATCGGCGAGAAGACCTGTGCCTTCGTAGAGCATCGGTGCCACCTGTGCGCGGTCTCCGACAATAATCGGTGCGTCTATCAGCTGGGCGGCGGTTGCAACGATACGCGTATGCTGTCCATCGTCGGCAATATCGTAATTCAAATGATCGATTACATACGCGCCTTCCTCATCCACCTCGAACCCGCACTCGGATGCAATCTCGCGCAGAACATCGCCAGTATTGCTGTTGGTGGCGATAAGAATATTGCCACCGTCATCGATGAACTTGGTGATTACGTCCGTGTTCAACGCACCCCCAAACTCTTCAACGCTCGGCGCAAAGATGATTAAGTTATCGTACAGATACTCATCGTATTTGGATAGGTAAAGCGATGCATCATCGGCAATCTTAAATGTAAGCGTAAAGCCAAATTCTGAAATAATAGGCATGTTATCACTAAAAATATCAAACATAACCTTACACTTACCTTGTAGGCCGCGGAAGAAGGCGCTATGCGTTTCCTTAATCACTTGATTGTCCAATAGCACTAAAGTGTTTAGCTGGGCGTTTGTTAGTGCCAAAACGGCACATATTATAAATAAATGCAGCATCGATTCGTTTTGATTTGTACTGAAAACACGTCACCATTAAACGCCGGCCGCTACGTTGACGTGTTGTGGTCGGCTTGAAGATTATTCTATTGGATGGTAGATGTCGCTGGTAGCATCCACCATCGCACCCACATTTTTATTCAATGCGATTTAATTCGCTTAACTCGTTTTAACTTTTCACTTTTAAAACAGACGTACACGTTAATTTAAAATTGCATCATAGTTATTGTTAATGAAACTTGACAAATAAACAAAACCAGGAAGTGACATCTAATGCACCATAATGCCACTACTAACTTACGTATGTTACGTATTTAAGTAATTTGATAAGGAAATTAAATTTATTGTATACATGTGAAAAAAACGCGAAAAACGCTACTCCAATTACGTGGCTTTCATGAAATTCGCTGCAATAAAACAGATGAAGATTTTATTACTCACTACAATTCGTATATTGTGTGTGAGATGTCACTGGCTGTTCCCAAGTGCGCCCATCAGGTTCACACATGATTGACAAGAATCGAGAAATTCTAACCTAGAAATGTAAGTCTTTACCAAATTTCCATTCCGTTTTTATGCATTCCACTTATTGTTTCGTTATAAATAAACAATTTGCCTTTTCGAGCAATGCGGTGTGCTCGAATCTATACGAATTCAAATCGTAACGCTATTATATAACAGCAAACTCTGCACCTAGTTTAATAGTTTATCTGAGCCATGTCTTTTTGCAATGAAAGATTGACGATACTCTACGGCAGTCAAACGGGTAACGCGCAAGATCTCGCCGAACGTATCTGGCGCGAATCGAAGCGCTTCTACTTCTCAGGATGTTGTACACCGATGGACGATTATCACATTCCGGAGCTGGTGTGTGAGACGTGTGTGATATTCGTATGCTCGACCACTGGACAGGGCGAGGAGCCAGATAATATGAAACGATTTTGGCGCTTTCTCTTGCGAAAGAACCTTTCGAGTGATTCGCTGCTTAATCTAAGGTAAATTAAACTCGCGGTAATGCACTTTCTTTTATACATCGTAAAAGAGTAATTTCAAAGTAAAGCCAACATGCATTTTGGGGTTTTACATATATTTAATTTTGATTCCTTTTGTCTAACTAAGGGATGTAGTTGATACAGTTTGCTTCAAGAACTATAACAAAAAAGTTTAATTATTGCCTTAATTCCCCCTCCCAGGCTTAAAAGCGTTTACAACTTCAAGAATGTGTTTATGGTGTTTATCATTGCACAGAGTACAAAAAGCAAGTTTTTGGTTAGTTTTTGATGTTAGTTAGAAAATATTCATTACATAACAAAATGTTTATTTATCTAAGGTTATCATTTTTTTAAATAGGTTTATGGTTTATTTTACATTTTTATGCTAATATTTTCTATTTTTATGCTAATATTTCTCATGTTGCGGCCATGTTTTAAAGATTTGAATTTATAACCGCTGATTGGTTTACGCCTAACCAATCAGCGTATGGCATTTGAATATTTTACAGAACTAAACCAATTAGCAGGTATACTTTATATATGCAACCAGATGCGCATCATCTTGGTGTGCAGAGTACGGCTCACACAGGCGCTTGCTCACGAAGAATATGAAAAATTTACAATCTAAAATTATTTATATAGAACATGTGTTTCAATGGTTTCAATTATACATTGTTTTGATTATAATCTATTATATATCTTCATGTTAACATAACGCTTATGTGATCTTATCAGTGTTTAATTTACAGGTATGCAGTGTTGGGTTTAGGTGATTCCAGCTACGTAAAATTCAATTTTGTTGCAAAACGCCTCCACAAGCGACTGCAGCAGCTCGGCGCGCAAAGCCTACTTCCCTGCGCGCTTGGCGACGACCAGCACGATCTCGGCTACGATGCCGTCGCCGATCCATGGATCGATTCGCTCTGGCAACAGTTGTTGCTGCTCTATCCGCTTCCAAACGGCGTGCAACCGTTGGATCGCCATCAACTCATTGTTCCAAGGTGAGTAAAGTAATATAATCACAAGATTGCAGCGAGCTTGCAATTTGATTGTTGACATTTAGATGGAATGTTACAACGAGCACCAAGAGTACGCCATCGCTGGTGAATGCAACGCAAAGTATTTATTATTCGACACGTTCTTCCAACGACTTTACGGTTACAGTGCTGGAGAATCGGCGTGTTACAACCGAAGATCATTTCCAGGTAATTTAACTATAATTAAGAAATATAGAAAAGTATCTGTCAATCTGCGCGAAGTCTAGGACTCACCTTTAGAGACTACGTAAACTCTTGTCAGTTAAAATTCTTAAAAGCAATGATAAGTTTACTAGACAGTGTACATTAAAAATGGCGCTAGAAACAAACTATCGCCTTGGTATTTGCGTATTTCAATCCATTATATGCGTGTTATTAGTTTTGAGCGATTTAAGAACACTTCTTTTTTACTTTTCACAAGCCCAAAATTGTGCTGCAAAACTGAATGAATTAGAGCTCGGGTTTTGCGATTATACTAAAACAATAAATAAATAATTATTGCTAAATATTGAATTTTACCTATTCTAGGATGTCCGCCTCTTGCGCCTTCGCACGAACGGCACCCAGTACAAACCAGGCGACGTGATCGTTCTACGTCCACGTAATCGCCCGGAACATATTACCGAGTTTCAGAGCGTGCTTACCGAAAATGGTGTGCATATTGACCCAAACACCATCATCGACGTGGCTGCTTCATCGCCCGAAACACCGCCGCCCGCCTGTCTTCGCTACTCCGTCACCTTTCAGAAGCTGTGCGAGGAGTACTTTGACTTGTCGGCGATTCCGCGCCGACGCACGTTTGAGATTCTCGCCCAGCTGACCGATAACGAACTGGAGCGCGAGAAGTGTCTGGAGTTTACTTCGGCCGAAGGCCAAAATGACCTTTACGATTATTGCAATCGTCCACGACGGAATATCGTTGAGGTGTTGGGTGATTTTCGGCATGCAACGAGGCGTTTGGACGTGCCGATGATGTTTGAACTAGTGCAGGCAATGAAACCGCGCGATTTTTCAATTGCCAGCAGTCATCGACGATGTGATGATGTAATCGAGGTGCTGGTGGCTGTGGTGCGCTATCGCACGCGATTAGTGAAGGAACGACTTGGGCTCTGTTCGAATTATTTGGCTGATTTGGAGGTGGGCAGCGAGATGGGCGCATATATTAAGCGGGGCAGCTTCAAATTTCCAACAGATCCGGTAAAGTTCAATAATTATTATGTTCAATAATTTACATAAAGTGAAAATTTTAAACATTGCATGCAAAAATTTTAAAGTTCAATATGATAAAAGAGTCAGCAACACAATTGCAGGCTGCGACTAATCTCTCGACTTGTAAACAATTCTAATAATTGAAAAGCGCACTTATAAAACTTATATTGTAAATAATTATTACCATTCGACTGTAATCTTACGTCGAAATTAATATTGCTTCTTACGGTCATACCTACTAACGCTGTCAGTTTGGGGTGACATAACCTTAAACTTGAATTTGAAATAATACAATAGAAATAAATTAAACTCTATTTTTAAAATAAAAGCTTTCATCATTGTTAAGCTAAAAATGCTGAAAATTATAAACTTAAGTACACAAAATCTTAACTTTTTAAATGTATACTAACGGTTTTTATACATTTTAGGAGTGTCCGATTGTGATGGTCGGCCCTGGCACCGGCGTCGCTCCCTTCCGCAGCTTCATCCACGAACGCATCGCCACAAAGAACGCGACAAGCGACAATTTAGTATTATTCTTCGGCTGTCGCAATATGACGAAGGATTTCTTCTGTGATGATCTCGTCGCGCACGCCGACGCCGGCACGCTCAATCTTATATGTGCCTTTTCGCGCGACCAAGACCACAAAATGTAAGTAATATACGCTTAAAATCTTCTATATATTGTATAACGTCTATGTTTTTTTATTTACCAGCTACGTACAGCATAAAATTCTTGAGCAGGCGGAGAGCGTGTGGCGCGTGCTCGCCTCACCTAAAGCGCACATCCTAGTCGCCGGCAATGCCAAAAATATGCCGCGCGATGTGCGAGCCGCCTTCGTCAATGTGTGCGCCAAGCACGGCGGCATGGACGACGAGCAGGCCGAGCGGTACATTGAACGCATGGAGAAGGAGAATCGCTATCAAACCGAAACGTGGTCGTGACGCTACCGTCGTCGTCAACAACCTGTTGCCGAATTTCCGCTGCATACTTTATACGATAATTGTTACTACATGTTGTATCTAGTCACGTACGCAGGCGCGGTGGCGGAACGCATTCGTTTCATACTATATAGATTAAGGAATTCGTTTCATATTTTATACGATAAATCAATTGTATGTTATTTATCATGTTGAACATGTTGTAAATATTGTTTACTATCAACGAATTTACGCGTTGATACATGTGGGTGTATAGTAAATAATTTATTGTAATTCGTTTTTTTATGACGATTGCGAACGTAAACTTTATATTATAGCATTTTAGTAGATGATTTCCAAGAATTTCTCAGTGAGCCAAAGAGGGGTTTTAATTTCTTGGCATTTTTATACGCTTTTAGATTTTTTTAATAAAGCTAAAATGTGATGGAATGTCGGAAAATAAAAATAATCAGTATAGATACATCATTTATTTGCTAATATTTTTAACTATTAATTATTTTTTTCTATTTTACTCTAAGCAACCTACAAGTTAAAAAACCAAAAATATTGTAATATTGTTTTTGAAAATTGGCATTACGTCAAAGACGATTGCATTTCCGGGAATTATAATGATTTTATCTCTTTGATGTTTTAGGACTCACAAATTTATAGTCGTACTAAATCTTTATTTATCGCATTGGGCAAAATTATGAAAATTTGTTCGTAAATAATGAAAATTTACGTTATTTGAAATGGAAAAAATGTTGAAACAAGAAGAGAATCCTTTGGCTCAATTTCATAGGTTTGTTTTTAAAGAACATGGCATGAAAATGAGGTTAAACCTCAATTGTCAGCATTAATTCGTGATTTTTGGAGTGTTTATTGAAGGATTCAGTGGATCAAATTTAGATTTACATCCTTCATCTTCAACAGCTTATAAAACATGCATAGCAAAGCTGATTCTCAACCTGTTTCGGGAAAATTCTCAATTCTTACTATATTATATCATTCCAGGACATTTTTTATGATGATGAGTTATTAAAATAATTGACAAGTTGTACTTGAGTAGCCATTTGATAATTTTTCTGGAATGCTTAATTAACCTGACAAACTGAAAGAAATTATAATTTTGATAAGAATTTAAGATTTGTCTATAAATAACACACAAAAATGTGTTCGACCATTATTTTTAAGTTAATTTTCGACCCATAAATTACTGTTAACTTAAATAATTAAAAAATACTAACAGGAATTCATTAAAACTCTGCGAAAGTTACATCAATCATCAAGCAAGACTCAAAAACAGCACTTTAGCTTTTGGGCGAGCTACGCTTTAACGATTTTTATCTGTTGCTTAATTAATCAAGCAACATTTTCATATTGCGCATGGTTAAGATTTACAACCAGGATTAAGAAATTCGTTCATTCACAGCCCGGAAAAAATCTTGATTACCCACTGCGCTGTGTTTCCAATCTATTATTATAATAACCATAATCAACGCAATTAATGTGAAAACGTCACGTTATGCCTCCATTTGAGCAAGATCGAAGCGAGATACGCGCGCGACAAAAAACGAATCGATGAAATTGTACGACGTTATCTTGCGGCCACTTTGCGCGCGGCATGCAAAAATTGTCAAGTTGCGCGATAAAAAATACGATGCTCAATAAAGTAAATTGTACAAAATTGATAATAATATTTGCGGCATTTACGTGGTGAGCCATATTAAATTAATAAAAGGAATAAATTATACTCTTGTGAACTAATCAGGAATATAATTTGTTCTATTTTTTAAAGTTAATTGTAGATTTTTTTCCAAATGTATGGAATCATAATTTTATATGTATGCCAACTTTTAATGTTTTATGTGTTTATTGCATCGTCTTGTTTATTCTTTTACGATGTATCTCGTAAAATTGTACTAATATTGAAGTGATTTTTCACAGTTTGTTCATTTTTTAGATTTTGAATATTTTTTGTACAGAAACCACATTTTTAGAGCGAATTGCGGGCCACCAGCTCTATGAATTTACTAAAACTACCTTTGTATTATCAGTTATTATATGTTAGATACTAGATAGATACTGATTAGAGCCGTAAGAAGCTTTTTACGCGAAGGCCCCATTCAACAATTAAACCTTGATAGTTGGATAACGAATCTTATTTATTTAGGCTCTTACAAACATTTTGAATCTTCTTTAACTTTGGTATACATTTAACTTTTCTATTCAAACGCAGTCCTGATCGTTCTGATACTAATGATCACCATAGAAAAATAGTCGAACCTACTCTAACCTAAAAAATATTTTAACAAATATACAGTGTAAAAGAAAAAATAGAACAATACAATAAATCATCAATTATTTAACTTACGATACACATGTAATTTGATTTTCAGATACGTAGATGCATATTAAAGCGATAAGAAATAAGGGGAAGTAAAATGCGCGTGTGTTTCAATTTGCAATAATCTTCGACCTCCTTTGTAGACTTCGTCGAATTACGATTAGATAAAATTCTTCCTTTCGTTTCGTTGAATATGCGATAACAATTTTCTAAATATTTACATATAAGTCACAAGAATATAATTAATTATTGTTCATGCATGCCCTAAACAAATACGCCTCGTCGTCATACATCAACGAAAACAAAACCAATTATGCGCGTCGTCATTTTTAAACATTCCAGCGCCTATTTGACATAAATATAAATGTTTTAAACAGAAACGAATTTCAATTACATTTCCCGACCGTGCGAGAACGACTTCCTTTTGTTTGTTTGCACTTTGTGCAATTAAGAATATTTACACGCGATTTATTCTCTTATTTACTCAAGCAGTTTTAACGACCAGAAAGATTTAAAACTTTTTTATTGACACGACGTTTTTCCGACTAAAAATGACAGATACTTTTTGTCGGGAATGTGTTAATTTATTTCTAATTAATTCAATGTGTAAATTCATGTTAATTTATTTGCTAGTACAAACAATTTGCTTTTCTAATGAATAATGCGGTAAAAGTGGAAAAATTATGTAAAAATAAATTGTCGGGCGTTTGTAGTGTCGCAAAGCGGCAACTTCAAGTATCGGCGCGCGCAATCGGCCGCCACTCGTCGCGCACTGTAGTGACAGCCGCAACGGAGAGACGAGCGAGCGTGCGACGCGACCCGCTTGTACACCGCCAGTCATAACGGTGTGAACGTGTGTGCGACGACGATTCATCGTCACCGCAATTTCGACGCGTTGTTGTGTTTGCTACAGTGCGTGTGCGACACAGCCGCCGAGACACCAAACACCTAGCCGGAGCGAAACGTGAGTATAACCTAGAAATCGATAAGCGCGACACGGCGCGCTCCAATTGTTTACAACGCCAACCTGCGACAAGAAAAACGTGCTCGCTGCAACAACGTTGGCGGCGATTTTTTATACTGTCCTACGTACGTGCTACGTCCGACGACGGCTATAAATAACCGATTGGGGGAGCGTTCGTACACGTTTCGGGTGCACGTTCATCTGCATCCAAAAATGATACATATAACTAAACACATGTGCGGTTTGCAAATTTTGCCGGAAGCGATTTGCCTGTATATAATTCTGTGTCAAATCAATAACGCTCTGCAATTTTAGATTTATCGGCCGATTATCATTTCTTTTGGGACACGATGCTTGTTATAGCGTGACTACGATTTTATGAATCGGCAATGCACCGGCAAGGAGTTGAATCAAAAAGCGATGACCTTTTGTGTAAAAAAGCCTACTACTAAACGTAATTGTTTCTTGTTGCTCCTCTTGTGCTTAGAATTTTGAGGTTATGCTTATGTAGGATCAATGACATTTAACATATTCTGATATTTATCATTAGTGTGAATAGCCAACAAGAATTAACGAATTTTTAACGGAAATGTTGCGACTCTGGGGGGAGAAATGAGTTTGTAATAGGTCAATATTGCTGTACACATATTTTATATTAAATCGCCAAAGTTCAATCCAGAAGATCAGTTACGCCTTTTTGTACTCGATTTTTGAGGGTGAGGGTGAAGAGAATTTAAGAGAGTAGATCGTGGCAACACTAATTACATATATTTACGTTAATTTATTTTAAAATCATCCAGATTTAGTGCAAAAGTTGCTAGGGGCAATTGAGAAATATTGTCGTTTGATNGTATATTAATTACTAGCGGGAGGTTTGCAAATTGGGAGCGAATTTTAAGGATGAAACAAACATTTTATAATTATTCCAATTGTAAGTAATGATTGTTGTTTCACACATTTTTATGTTAAATATTTTAGTGTTTAGCAAAATATCGTGTAGCAGGCGATCAAAATTCAACAATTTTAAATTCGTTACGAAATCTAAGGGGAAAATTAAAACATTTTACAACTCTAGCGGCGTTTTCTTCTCAAAAAGCTAATGTATTCCCTTGGGAAGAAAGCAATCTTGCTTACTGCAAACACATTGTTATGCAAAATTCAATGATATCATTTTATCACATTGGGAAAAGGCTTTAGTTACAGTAAAGTTGTTTGCTTCATACATTTTAACGTTAAATAGTTGTTAGCAATAGGTTGGGTAACAAATCAAGAACTAAAACAATTTTAAAATTCGTAGGTAGACATTTCTATGCTAAAAAATAAGACATTTTATAATTTTGGCAAACTTTTCTGAAAAAGTTTATGTAAAAATTGTGAAAAAGGTTCGTTGCTTAGCGTATTTTTATGTTAAATGTTTGTATGTTGTAATTAATTATATGTATAATTAGTCTCTGTTGAATGTTTAGATCTATTACGGAAAAATATACAAATCTTTAAGGAATTTTAAGAAATATACTAAATTCTAGCAACATTTTAACGACTTTAAATACAAAATTTGTTTTGTATTTTTGTAAAAAACACAAGTTGATTTGTGTTTGGCGCAAACGTTTGTGCAGAATTTACCATATCCCAACTTTTTAGTAAAACATTGTTGTAACAAAAGTTTTTTTTACACACTTTTACACTTAATATTTACGATCGACTATAAAGCGTGTGTAAAATCAACGACATTGGATAATTTTAGAATTGTAGTGTATTTAAAAAGGGTGCATAAGCTTTTTCACTCAAAAAATACCAGTTAGGGTAGTGAAAGATATTGCCATGCTTTCGTTAATCGTTCGTGCACACAGTTTTTTTAGGTTATATACGAAACACGTGTTTTTTTTGGAAGCAGGAAGTGATAAGATTACTACGATTTGTAAAAAAGCGGGTGACTATTACGTAATATTTACATTCTGGTTTTAAGTATTAAAAGCTACAACCGCTCTTTAAATATTCAATATTTGTTGAGCAAATATAAATAATATGCTCGTATCAATTTATGTATATTTGCAGTTGCAAAATTAGTTCATTTAAAAAATGTTTTGAAATTGATTTTGTGATTATTACATCATTATTTAAGTTTTTATTAGTGGCTTTTTAAGGAAATTTATGAATTTTGCTGTTTCAAAGAGATATTAATTGATTTTGTACTGTATTTGTGTTAAATAGTGAAACATAGTTATACAAATTGTTTAAAAGTTCCGTAATTTGCAAGTTTGAATTATGATTAGAATACTTTTATCTCTCAGGTAACTATTTTACAATTTTGGGAATCAATCTTTATTTAGTCAAGAATAATACTTATATCAAAGTTATAGAAAATCAATTGTGTTGTAATATTGTTTAAAATTATCGGAAAAACATGGATATTTCCTTAAATCATACCTGTATATCAATGGATTTCAAACTTTGTCAATTTAATATTTGTTTCGGAAAACCTCTTGGTAACAAAATGTAGCACATAACTTTTTAGGGCTTGAAGTATAATTCCTTTACTTTACGTAAACTGCTAAATGTTAGAGTTATTTGTAATATTTGTAGTCGCATTTCACATTTTGCATTTATTTTATTGCATATTTGAGTTCTTTGCGGTTTGTTTTCAAATTTTTAGAACTCCTTACCGTCATGGAACCTTAGGTTTCTCAGAAACACAGTTTGAATGCCACTGCTATATATTTAGTCTGAAATCGCACTTTACCACAAGTATGTATCACTATAGTTTCTTGAATTTACTCCTGCTGGTTTATTATGAACCCACATTAGCACAAAATATTTGCCAGATATGAGTAAGGCAAGTTTCGTTTATTATTGTTGAAAAAATTCTGTGGGAAAGTTTGAATTTCATAGCCAATTCACTAAAAATATCGACAAAATTATATGTCATTTACATTATATTTTCAACAATCACTTAATAGCCCAATTCATCTATAATTATCACACATCGTTGAAAATTTAATCAATATTTAACTTATTACCTCTGCGAAATTCACACATAAATCTACTTAGGTAATTACAAGTCAGCTAAAATTGTGTGAAATTGTAAATAAATCTATCATCAAATTATTAATCGCATACATTTTCCATCATCGTCGCCGTAATTTTTTTTGCACCTAAAAAAGCCGGAAATCGATAGCGATAAAAAATTAAATCGGACGCAGCGAGAGCAGCAGTATAGCAAAAGCAGCAGCAAAACGAAAAAAAAATCCTGAACTCATCTCATTTCTTGCCTCCGAGCGTGTGCAATAATCATAAATCAATAAATAAAATCGCAGCGACAAGCTGTTACTTTTACTCTTCGACGAAGCCCGACGATATGATAAGAACGAGAAAGAAAAAATGTGCGCACCATTTGGACTTTTTACGTAACAAAAAAAATAATAAAACGTTTGATGGCAATTAACGAATTAATTAATTAATTAGCACAGTGAGACGATGTAGCGGCGTAGTGTTTGTTAATTATATCACGTTTTAATAAGAAAACGACCTATAAACTTCGCGTTTTCGTATATTGACGATTAATATTTGTATGTTCGCAATAAATGTACTGTACTTTGAAGCGCTTTAATTGTAAGCGCGGAAAAGTATATTAAAATTGCGAGAAAAATAGTTGAATTCTGTTTAAGAGTTGATATTGTTCCGTAGAAGAAAATTTTGCGAAAAATAGTCTAATTCTTTTAAAGAGTGAAGCGTCGTGACATACGATTAAAAACGCTACTAGGGAAGAATGCGATGATATTTTTTAGGCGAAAAATGTTCTCTCTTGGCAGTTGTTACGTTTCCAATAGGAAAAACCTTTAAAAATCGTGTTTTTGAATTGGCATTATATGGGATTAAACAGGGAATCCCCAAATTTCGAAACAGTCAAAAAGTAGTAAAGAGCGATTCTGACAAAAAAAATATTAAAATGAAACATAATACTGTACTGAACTAGGAAAAATAATCGTTTATTTCAGCAAAGTTGACTTTTTTGACGATTAGGATACAATAGAGAAGGTGCAATAACACTTACCGCAAAATTACCCAAAATATTTTACGGAATCCAAGTAGTCGAAGAGGTTTTACTGCTTGACGGAAGTAGTAAGAACGAGAGAAGGTGATATTCCTAAAACCAGAAAAAAGAGACAGTCAAGAATTATAGTACTCTATTGTGTATGAATCTTCAAAGAAAGTCAGCTTTGCTCAAACAGACAATACCTATTTCTTTTTATGCCTTTGTGAAATATGATCTGTTTTGAACCACCCTGTATATTTGCAATGAAAAATTTGATATACAATTTTATATTTTTATAATTCCACCTTGGAAGTGAATTAAACTCGTGAAAATTGTTCGAAATACGATTAAATGTCACGCATCGTTGCGAAAAACGAGTGAAAATGAATCTTCGTAGTTGGTTTATTAATATTTCAAGTTCGCTAAATATTTTATATAAAAATATATCGTAGAAACAACTTTTTACTTTTTCGGTTTTGTTTCATACCTTTTGATTTCATTTGCGACAGCAGTTTCTTCTTTCTTGCAATATCATCCGTGTCACAGCACTAAGTCGCAAATAAAAACAACAACTTTGAAATGAAACAAAGCATCTTTTCGGAAGTTTTTTTGAATATAAAAGGATTCCATCAAGTGAAGTCTTATGTTAAGCTTCTATTGTTGCAATATACGAAAATCTCAAAATTGGCATTGTTGTATGTATCAGCAACGTATTTGTCATGAATGCGTAAAAGTTTGTACCTATGCGGAAGCGATCAAATAAAGCATGCTCAAATATAAATTAAAATTATGCGGTCGGAAATTTATGCTTTCACGTGGTTTATTCAATGAGCATTTTACGTTTAACGTCTCATTTCCATTTGGCAATGAACTGTTTACGATAAGTTACTAAACGCAAAAAGCAGAAGCGTACGTTAAAAATGAATTCGCATTATTATTTATAACTTGCTTGATGCGCTTTTTCGCGTTGGATAACTTTTAATGATGAATTAATATTAAAGTTTTGTAACTTTCTAGTTTTCCAACGTTGAATAATCCATTAAAATTACACAAATAATCGAAATTTGAGTAAATCGCACGAGTAAAAAACGCAAATTGAAAGAAATGCTTTATTGCTTACTGGATGAATTGTCGCCTTCGGCAATTTTTTACGATTTGAAATCTCCAAATTCCTGAATTTGCCTTTTAACTTCGTCTCTGAAAAGTGGATGAAATTTGTGCGCCAATAATAATCGAAATTCGATCAACACATTGATGATCAAGATTTTTTACATTTGGTAATGTTTTTACAATGTTACTCTTATTTTTCCTTCTTATCTAAAAAAACGTCTTGTCTGTGCGTCTAAGAGAACCCATATGAGAAATACGTTTTCCTTCGATTATCACTCGCTTTCAGCAACGTTTTTACGCTTATATGTTTTACCACTTTGTAGAAAGATACGAAAAATTGGGTAACAAAAAAATAATTAACACGTCAAGCATTTTTAATCAATTGCGGCGTTAATTAATTGATCCTAACAGTGTAGCGAAGTTGCCGCAAAATTTATTTATGTTATATAATGCATTATTTTAATTCCGTTTTTTGGTGATAAATTTTCGTCTTTTGCAATTACGGTTTTGTAATTTTTAACTTCAAGTTGCCTCAAAAAATGACACAAATTAACTCAAAATGAAAGAAAATTTGCATCTCATTTAAATTAATTGCAGCCTTAAATAATAATCCCGAATTGTGACTCGAAATAAGTACAATAATTATCTAATAAAAAAAAAGTTTAAATTCTATTTTTGTATTGGTGATAAATTTTCGTCTTTTGCGATTACAGTTTTGTAATTTTAACTTCAAGTTGCCGCAAAAAATGACACAAATTGACTCAAAAAGAAAGAAAATTTGTAGGTCGTTTAAATTAATTGCGGCCTTAAATAATAATCCCGAATTGTGACTTGAAGTAACTACAATAATTATCTAATAAAATAAACATTTTAAATTCTGTTTTTAGATTGGTGATAAATTTTCCCTTTTTTGTGATGGATTTGCTACATTTTTGTATAATTTTGTTTTATTTTGCTGCAAATAATGACACAAATAAGCCCAAAATTAAAGATAAATTGTAAGTCATTGAAATCAATTGCGGCGTTAATTAATTAACGCGAATGGTAAAACAAACTAGTTACAATAATTATCTATTATTAATGTTTTAATAAAAAAACACATTATTAATTCTGTTTTTATATTGGTGATAATTTTTCGTTTGTTTGCAATGAATTTTCCACATTTTGTAATTTTTGCTGCAAAAAATTACACAATGTATAAGCTGAAAATAAAAGAAAATTTGTAAAACGTTTAAAAATATGCGTAGAAAGCAGTGCTAATTAAGTTTTTATCGTCTGAGCTCTTTAACCAATTTTCTTTTGTTACAAGTTTCTTGCACTCTCTGTGTA
>JARJDW010017610.1:0-59488 GCA_030264715.1 Adinopsis sp. GC000173 | reverse complement strand
GTTATTGGAGTAGTTGTAGTCGATTCTGTTATTGGAGTAGTGGTAGTCGATTCTGTTATCGGAGTAGTCGATTCAGTTATTGGAGTAGTTGTAGTCGATTCAGTTGTTGGAGTAGTAGTAGTCGATTCAGTTATTGGAGTAGTGGTAGTCGATTCTGTTATTGGAGTAGTTGTAGTCGATTCAGTTATTGGAGTAGTTGTAGTCGATTCGGTTATTGGAGTAGTGGTAGTCGATTCTGTTATTGGAGTAGTGGTAGTCGATTCTGTTATTGGAGTAGTTGTAGTCGATTCTGCTATTGGAGTAGTGGTAGTCGATTCTGTTATCGGAGTAGTCGATTCAGTTATTGGAGTAGTGGTAGTCGATTCTGTTATTGGAGTAGTTGTAGTCGATTCAGTTATTGGAGTAGTTGTAGTCGATTCGGTTACTGGAGTAGTGGTAGTCGATTCTGTTATTGGAGTAGTGGTAGTCGATTCTGTTATTGGAGTAGTTGTAGTCGATTCTGTTATTGGAGTAGTGGTAGTCGATTCTGTTATCGGAGTAGTCGATTCAGTTATTGGAGTAGTTGTAGTCGATTCTGTTATTGGACTAGTGGTAGTCGATTCTGTTATTGGAGTAGTTATAGTCGATTCTGTTATTGGAGTAGTGGTAGTCGATTCAGTGATTGGAGTGGTTGTAGTCGTTTTAGTTATTGGAGTGGTTTTAGTTGTTTCAGTTATTGAAGTGGTTGTTGTAGTAGGTGTTGTTGTTGTAGTTGATTCCTCACATTCTTCCGACGTGGAGTCTGAATCTGAATCAGATTCAGATGTATCAATTATAACATCTTCGGTTTCTGGTGATTGACACGGTTCTTCTTCTGGACATATAATTTGCAAAGCGTATTTTTTGTGTTGATATTTGCAGAGATAGTAGCAATTATTTTTCAACTTCTTATGTTTGAAAATTATTTGAGGTTTTCTGCAACGTATTGGTCTTATTTTTCCATTTGAGTCGTCGTGTATAAGTTCTGTTGGTAGACGTCTGTATTGGCATTTCTTTGTTCTTCGGTCGAAATATTTATACTTTTCGCATCTGCATAAATATGTCATATTATATTTGCAGAATAGGTACATATCATCATTGTTAGGAAACTGCATTATATTTGTATTTTTACAAAATGTGTTGTTGACCACATAAATTGGACAACCATTACCTTCAAGTTTTTGACATGATTTTAGTTTTTTGTCGTATAGTGCACAATTTTTGCAATATGTTCTTATATGCGTTAAGCAGCCTGTATTATTTTTGCATGTATCATAAAGTGTGTAATATTTCCCAACTAAACGTTGATTTTCATAAGTGCAGTTCTTAACGTCCGCTACCTAAAATGAGTAATAGCTTTTTACTCTAACGAATTGTTTCAAATAAGTTAAATTCAAATTCTTTATTTTAATGTTATAGCGGAAATCATAATGGCAGAGATGAAATTTAGAAATAAAAATAGAATGGAAAAGTGAAGAATTTGACTTTAATTTATTTGGAATCTGTATATACTATAAAAGAAAAAAAATTATTTCTTCTTCTTATTAATATTATAGATATATAAATGGAAGATACATGGACAACTTTGAGTTTAGACAGTAAATTTTTATCTAAACTAGTAGTATTTATATGACTTGGTTAAAAAGAACTAACTTACATTATCCTCAATGACATAGTTTTTGAAATAAGCTTTAAAACTGGATGTTAGTCGTACTTCATCTTCTAGACACGCACCCCGTAGTCTAACCAGCGTCGTTTTTTGTGGGTTAGCTATTATATAACTTGGTATTAAAACCAAAATGAATAATGTGAACAAATAAGACATTCTGGTATTAATGTTTCGGATTTCAGTTCATGTTTATATATTAGTGCAAGTTCGCTTAATCTTCAAATAGCACGATTCTGAAATATCTTAATTCGCAATAAATTCTAGTTTAGGTGAAAACGTGATATTATTTAATATTAAGCAAGAAAGTATCAAATTGTAAATTTATACATATTTATTGCATATTTTTTATATACAAATACAAAATAACACGTTACAGTTAAACTGATATTGATAAAAATAATTTTGTGATAATTTTGTGTGCATTAATATTTCTGTACTAAATTGTATAAGATTGTGCATGCGTGATTGTGACTACTACGTATTAAAATATAATTAACTAGTTTAAATAATAATAAATTCAAATCACATAAAACTTGATATGAGCTTTCTCAGAAGCGATGAAGGCAGTAAATTAGTTATCGATAAATATTAGTAGACTTTTTGATTCTCGACATTAATCGATATGATTTGTAATAAATAAATTATGTTATTATAAATACTGACAAATACTTTACAAAATTTTCATTTACGTTCCCGAAATTAATGTTAATAAATTATTTATTTTGTGCTGCATGACGCTTCTGAGAAACTGCAATACTTCTTAAACTACGTGATCTTTCAAATAAAGAGGGATCTGTATAAATAGGCTCACTAGGATCTTCAAAATGCTCCACTGATGTGGAAATAGGACATTCTAAATCAGATGATTTACTGTAGCTTGGGAAATGACGCGACTCTTTTGGAAAGCTGCAAAATGGCTTTTGCATTCCATTACTAAATATTGAAATACCTGATGATAAACCACTGCTCTTTGTTGTTGTATAGGAGGAAGAGAGTCGCGATGTTGCTCGATCGGCAACAAAATTTTTCCGTAGAATTGTCCAATATTTTTTATATGCAATCCCAGCTAATAAAGTTAGAGTAATTAATATAGCAGCTAATGCCAATATGGTGCTTATCAATCCATGATATTCTCCTGATGTAATACAGACTGATTCATCAACTGGTACAGCGCGTCTTGCTTCTTGTTGTAATTCTTCTCTTGATTCAAACACTTCAATCATTTCTCGTACAAATTCTGGTGGATCGCTTTGTTTTATATCTACCTCCACATCATTTGATGGAAATGAAACCGTTGTATCATTTGCAATTACACTCTCCACATTGTCAATTGTTACAGTAGAATTTCCATCAAAGTCAATTAAGGTAGCATTAACATCGCGCTTGCGTCTGCCAAACGAAGGTTCCGATCTTCCACTTTGAGATGGGCAATAAGCAGGTTGGCAGCTGTCTCTACATGTTCTTACAGTTGCTTCAAACACCAAAAAGTTTGATTCAGGTATTTTAAAGGCGTTAAATCTTGCTTCCAAACTGTCTCCGCTTCTACCACGGTCTAATTCTGGGAATACGTAACTATCAACTGGGCACCTATTGAAGAATCATTTTATTATGTATTAGTTCTATCATGAAAAAGTGAAAAATTAATTCTATTACCCATATCTGTCTATTAGTTGAACAGATCTGCCAGAATACGGATCTCTTGCTACTACATTTGTGGCAAATATATCTTGAACATAATTATATCCATCTTGCGTTTCTAATCTGAATGTTAGAGGATCACCAACAGCTATAGTTGTTGTAGGTCTGCCTTGATATAAGATCATTAATCGAACTTTCGAGCTAAGAGAGTTTTCGGCTGGCAAATATTCAATTGGTATTGGACTGCCAGATCTAAATTTAATCAACAAAAATTATTTAAATAATCAATCAATATAAAAACGTCATTTATTTTTCTTACCCAGCTCCAATAAATCCAGATGATACAACGGCTTCTCCAGGTCCTCTGAATAGACATGTTAGATTAAACCTCTTATCTTTGCCAGTTTGCACATAATCGCTGAATTGAACCACAACAATATTGGTCATCGTATCTCCATAACGTTGTGTACCGCATTCTGGATATCCTTGTGCTCCACTTATTCTGAGAACGTTTAAGGTTCCACCGTTTCCTCTGAAGAAGCAACGATCATAGAACCCGTATGTGTATATCCGCCCATAGAAGCCTTCTGGTGTTCGAAGGGTGAATTCCATTCCATCTTCATTACATACTTGAGAAACTATGTCAAACATAGAAACATTGCTATATTTAAGTTATTTTTACAATATTTAATCTTTACCATCTAAGCATTCTCCATCCACTCCTTGTCTACTTGCCGATCTTTCATAATAATCAAAATTTCCAGTATTTTCAAAATATTGGGGATTAGCAACATCAATATCTCTTGAATCTCTATCGCTCAACTCGCAATTTTCTCGTTCGCTATCATACGGTGGTGGCCCTTCTCTAAAAGTTAAAAAATGGCTTGTTTATTTGAAAACAAAAATGATATGATTGATTGTTTTACCTGTAGTTAAATGCGCGGCAAACAAAGTCTCTGGTTTCTAGACATTCACGTTGGCAATGATTTAATGAAGATGTTATAATAAATCGACGAATGTAGTCTTTACGCATTCTTTGTCGCACTCCTACTTGTTTGAAGTTTTCGCCTTCATCGCAGCGAGAAACATACGGCTTCCCTCCATGCCCTCCGGGTCCTCCAGGTCCTCCAGGACCGCCGCCATAACTTTCATAAATAGGTCCATCGGGTCCGGGTGAAAATGGTCGACGATGTCCACCTATTTCAAAAGGAGGTCTATCATCGTATGGTCTTCCCAACGGTCGTCTATCTGGTCTGTCTGGCCTATCTGGCCTATCTGGCCTTTCTGGTCGCTCTGGTCGCTCTGGTCTGAAAAACCATCTACTTCCACCATCTTTGTCATCCCCATAATAACTAAATCCATTAAATCGTTGTCCAGAAAAACGGCCGCTTCCATACCTATCATCAAACCGATTTCGATAGCCATTACCACCACCACCACCACCATATTTATTGTAACCACCACGATAACCATAACGATCTGGTGGGAATCTGTCACTAGGTGGTAAATATCTGTCACCGTATCTATCTCTATTACCACCATAATCACCGAATCTATCCATACCACCGTATCTATCATCATATTTATCACCACCAGCATATCGATCTCTAGAACCGTAACGATCTCTGTCATAATCGGGACTATATCTGTCTCGTCCTCCGTATCTATCGCTGCCATATCTGTCCCTGCCTCCTCCATACTTATCTCCGCCATAACGATCTCTGTCATAACGATCAGGATATCGCCTATCTGGGTATCTGTTAAACGGATATCTTCCAGAATAGCGATCATCCGGATATCTGCTGTGTGGTGGATATCTATCAGGACCAATAGGATAACGATCACGATCATCTGGATATCTATCACCGCCTGGACGTCCAGGAAAACGATCTCCCGGATATCTGTCATCATCACCCGGTGGATATCTGTCATCACCATGTACTCTATTATCGTATCCAGGATATCTGTCTCCATGTGGTGGTGGGTACCGTGGAGGAGGATAGCGATCACCTCCAGGTCTTGAACCTGGACGGCCTGGATAGCGATCATCGGGTCGTTGTCCGGATCCTCCTTCACCTTCTGTGCCCACTGTTAGGAAATGTTACGAATATAAAATTATAAATGAATTTTTACAAACATATTAACAAACTTACGCATTAGATTTTCATAATAATCATAATCGGCGTCATATATGATCCGCATGCCATCCTTTTGATTAAATCTACTTAATCTGCAGGTTCTATAGCGTTCACTGTATACTGCAGATCGACATTGAAAACTGGGTTGACGTAGACATTCATCTAAGCACTCGCTTAGAGATCGACCTGAGATTTCAGAGTGATGCTCGCCACCTAATCTACTATTTCTATATCGTTGAAAGGCAGTGTCTGGTCTTTTTCCCGTAAATAAATGCGATGTAACCGAATTGTCAGGATATTCAGAGCCTCGAGCTGAAATAGAATTATCTAAAATGTCTATTTTAAGCGTAATATATTTGTCACTAAACAATATTTATTAACTTACGGCTATCCAGGCAAGCAAAGTCATAAAAATGATGCGTAGGGCTGCTGCTAACACCAATGTCATCTTTTTGAGATATTGAATCCTCTTCGGATATCGTGCATTGCTTCGTCATTTCGTCATACTCAATAGATCGGCAGAAATATTTTTCGGCTCGTACACACATGGCTTGACAATCTTCTAAAGTAATATTACTAAACAGATCTACTTCAAACGGTCCACCCAATCGTTTGTTCTCTTCCTTGATGAAAACTGCTAAGCCATCACATCGTCTTTCCGCTGTAAATTGAATAGATTTTCATCAAAAATATTTTTACCAAGTTCATTTCATTAGCTTACCATTCAAACATGTATTTTCTAGATAATCCGAACTTGGATCATCTTCCAGTAGTTCAGGATGGGTGCGCCTTGTGAATCTGCTTAACGTACACATTCGCATTGCGGAATCGAATGAAGCCGATCGACATACAAAACTAAATTCGTTCAAACATTTATCTTCGCATTCACTTCGATTTGACGCCGATACTTCTTTTAAATCAGCGGAGGGCAGTTTTAATTTTTTCCTAGGATGCCGTTCGAATATGTATCGACGATTCGGACATTCCCGATCTGGTCTATTAGCTGAAAATTAATCGAAATAATCTTAATACTGGTCTTGTTCTAAATAAGTATGAATCAATCCCACTCAGGAGTTGTATTTGGTCCAAAATTAATGTCTTAATAATTTACTATTGCCAAAGGATTTGAACAAAAACTGCTCGTCATTATTGAAATTTGCTGTTTTCATTTTTAAGAATTCTCACCATGGAGGCAATTTTAATAATAGTCGTAAGCAAGTTTTCAGCAAGTAAATAAAAAATCCTATCAGTTTTCATAACACGTGCTTTTGTGATTCAATTCTTCCATATTTAATTTAAATATCTTCGGATACTTATTTTGGGACGAAAGTGTAGTAGTAATAAATTGTTTTTCTATAAATATATACTTACACGAAATGCAAACTTCTGTAAAATGGACACTGTTGGGAACTAGCATTAGATTTCCGATGCCTTCAGGCGCAGCTTGCTCTCTTGTTAAATAACAAGTAGACTCTTCATATTCAGGACCGCCATTAAACGTTGCTATTCGACTACCCGGTTGAAAATCAAAAGACGTGCAGGTTCTTACAATATTATTGGAAGCCCGATCTCGTAAACATAAATCCTGACATTTTTCTAAAACCATAAACGGGGGTGCTGTATCTCGTACAATGTCGTCATCAAATCCTTGCAACTGTGTGTTTGGTAATCGTTCATACATTACTTTGCCATTGATTGATCCGGATCCGCAAGATGTTTGAGCTAATAATTATCATTTTAATTTCATTATTATCGCTAAATGATAAAAATTGATCAAATTTACCTTTCGTCATCATTTTGAGAACGGTAAGTACAGTAATTGCTTGTACCATGCTTGGAACGTAAGGATAACTTTTCATTTTGATCTCTTCGGATAATGATAGTAAGCGTTCACTATCTGGACATAATTTATCCCACCTGAAACGAATGACTACAATAACGTTTGCGTTCCCATAATGTAATTGAAATAGTTGAAAATAGTATTCAATGAGAATGTCATTATCTGTTTATTTTAAGTTGGGAATTATATATGGATAGTTAAAAAATGCGCGTGTCAGATGCGGGGACGGGCTGAACAAAGAGACCGGAAGCTGGCATCCTGGTCGAAATAAGCTCATGGTACATTCTCTCTATCTGTAGCATCCATCGGTCAAACGAATCCATGCATGAATTCCAATGACACATTCCACAATTTATTCATACAGCCATCAAAATCTTTTACATATCACCATTCATTAACCTTACACTCATATATACATATATATAATTAATGCGCTCTTTTTGTTTCAGAGTCTTATCAAGCTGATTGGCCGCCACGCTGCGAAGCAAATTCGTGGCGCTATTCATGTGCGAGGAGCACGACGCCCGTTGCATCACTTAACTATACATCATGATACTGACGATGAAATTGAAGCCAGGTAATAATTTAATAATGATAGACATCAAATAAAAATGAATCAATAATAAGCGACACATAAAATTAAGTAGGTAACACGTTTCATAAAGTATGTTAATACACAATAGAAGGTTTATATTCGCTATTAAATGTTAATGTTATGTACAAATGCATTTAGCAGATATGTAATGACTTTTCCTAACTTTCAATTTTCTCATTTATGTGTGCTACATTGAAAAAAAGGGTGCATACAAAGATATTATAATTTTCGAGTAAATAATAAATCAAAAAGAGTATATGAAAGTACACTCATCTCTCGATTTCCACGATAGCTGTAAAATAAACGAATTCGCTTTTAATGAGTTCTTTATATGCAGATTTACTTTTTTACACACCTTTTTAATAAATCCTTTTTTTTTCGCTTTTACATATAACAAAACCCAAAAATTTTACGACGTCCGTGTATTTGTTTATTTGTTTTCTAAATATTTGCATTTTTTTTTGGAAAAGTTAGAAACGGTAAATGGTAAGTTAATTAGCCAATCTCTTATTTTTCAATTAACTTATTTTACCCGGTTGTAAAAAAGAAAAAATCTATTTGAATTTTATATATATATAACTTGGAAATATCGTGTCAATTGAGGCATCAGTGTATTAAAAACTATTTATCCTACCAATCGCAATTTTATCAATAAAAACCATATTCATTTCGAATTATAATGAATAAGTGAGAAAATTAACAATTTACATGTTTTTGTGCTATTTTTTAAAGGTAAATGCGTTTTAATGAAATAGAATGCAAGACATTATTAAAAGCACAACTGTTTATAGATTTGTAGATTTCTTTGAACGACCTGACATTGACGGTTGGGAAGTTCGACAAGGCATGAACGATTTAGCTGGATTGGATATGGTGCCGTCGCCGCAACTCTGCATTGCCGCTTTGCAGGCATGCCGTCGCATTAACGACTTTTCTATAGCCGTGCGCTTTTTGGAATCGGTTAAAGATAAGTGCGGCACCAAGAAGGATGAAATCTATCCTTGGATTATACAAGAGATCAGTCCGGTTCTTTGCGAACTGGGAATTGAAACGCCGGAAGAATTGGGCTATGATAAACCCGAATTCTATCTTGAAAGCGTATACGACATGTAAATGATAAGAGGAAAAAATGCGCGATATTGTTATGTTGATTTTTGACTAACCTTTTCGGTATTATTACAAATGTTTAAAATAGAACTTGATTTGCATTGCAAGTCTCTCTATATAAAAGAATTTAGAATAAAATTATTTCAGTGTATAGTTGCTTTTTTGTTAATTTGGGTGAAAGTTGTGCTCGGCATGTAAGTAAAATATTGCCATCAATATTTATTACAGGATGAGAATATAATATGATTTTTTATAAGCTGAAGCAATTTCCGGTATGAAAAACTAGCGTATTGTTCACGTAGCACAAAAACCGCCGCGCATCTTTACGATATGATAGATGATAGAGTAGTTCGTTTATTGTGAGACGCGATAAAAATATGAAAAATATGAAACTTACCTGTTGTTATTATATTCCTTTTTAAATGGAAAATGATTTAGCTAGCGCCAATAATTAATAGTATCTTTTATGAAAGAAAAACTGCAACATATAAATATGTTATGGCCAAAATAAAACTACCAACAATTCACTGTTAAAAAAAATCAAAGTTAGTTGCGCAACAACTAAGATACTATTAATCTAGAAAAGCATGTGGTTTATTTAGATATACCCTTCTTGCAATGCCACCACCACCCGAAATTGATGAAAAAAAAGTGGTTACTTACAAGTGTCGCCCTTATGACTGCTATCAGTATCACCTAAACCAACTGACTGATCATAGTTTAGGTGATGGTGATGTTGATGATGATGATGGGGGCCTTGCAAATTCCGGATGTGCTTTTGTCCTCAGCTTCCGGGAAAGTAGTACAGGTCATTGGATGCGTGGTCATTACTCACATATTACGCTTGTAATTCAGCGATATTATACAAGCTCCTTTCATTCAACTCATTTTTAAGACATTCATTTAGCATCGTGTTGAGAAATTTAAAGGTGGAGGCGCTCGGCTCTTAATGTTCCAACTTCTAATCACCATTTTCAATCTAATCGTAGACATACAGTCGAAAAATTAATTACCGTGCCAATTGTTTTATGTTTAGTTAGACAGATTTGTTATGCATAACGAATTTTATTAATTAAATAACACAATCCTATTAATCATTTCAGCGAAATTTTCCAAAGTTTGAATAATGTGCAAGGTTGTCACCTTGAGGTCAATGCATTTTACATACATTTGTCAGACGGGGTTATAAAATAGATAAAATTTGCATATTGTTTCAACGCGGTTTTAATAATTTCCTATGCATTGTTATAGATTCCGTGAAATTAATTTGTCAATTAATGCAGCCGAAGCAAATATGTTTGTTGATTTTATTAACGGTTATAAATTGATTAAAAAATAAATTTCATGTATGGAAAGTACAGTTATAAAATGAAAAATAAAAACGAGTTTTGCACACAATAACGTTTATTTAGAGCAGAAATTTTTCCATTTTTTGGTAATTTGATTTTTCTTTAATCATTAAGCGGCGTGGCACCGGTGCCCTATTATTAAATAATTTGCAAAATAAATTAAACAAACAATTAAAGAATGTTGACATCAACAACACAGCACTAAATTGATTTTACGGTTTGGTTTATTAACATTATTTTTCAAATATAATTTGTGATTCTATCTAAAAATAACGTGTTTGAAATTTTTGTCAAGAGTAAATTGAAAATATTTATATAAACATTTTACACATTCACAAATAGGTAACAAAAATGTACATTTTTCATTAAAACAGTCAACTATTACCAATATCTTAATGTCTATTGTTGTTTTGCAAATTTATACAAACTTAAATATTTAATGTAAATGTTAATTCATATGTGCTAAAATAAATAAAAAAGGCATTGCATGGTTTGTATTCTTTAAAAAAATATTGCGTCTATACATTAATTTAAATAAGATTTTTTTGTACTATAAACTACGCGGTGAATAAACATCCCCAATAAATTAATACTAAACTTGTATATTAAGAACAACGGAGCATTTTAATCATATTGGTATTGTTATAAATAGTTTCATTAAATTCCTGTACTTAGTACCGAATTATTGTTGTGCCTTCCAATTAATTTCTATCAAAGAAATTCATCATCAAACAAATAGTTATGGAAGTAAATGAAATTCTCTAATAATTTATAACATTGGATATCATTTACAATTTAATTTATTTTATTTATATTATTTTTTAAACCTTCACTAACAAGTTCTTATATCTTTGAAATTCGTTCATACAAATTTTGTACGTTGGCTTTTAAGTTACTTAAAATCACATTTGTGCTAGATAACCCAAAAGAAAGATTTTTGTTTTTTTAAAAATTTAAGAAAGTCTAGATATGTCCCTTTTGGATCAATTGTCCATTTCTAAATATTATATCTATTGTTGTTTTGCAAATCGATCTCTAAAATTAATTCAACCTTAAATATTTAGAATAAATATTAATACGTATATGTTAAATAAAATAGAAAAGACATTACATGGTTTGCATTTTTTTACATTTAAAAATAACATTGCATCAATGTGGTAATTTAAATAAGAATACCATTTTCAAATCTGTCGTTTTTATACATGCATATTCTCAATAGATTAAATAAAAAATTATAGATAATATAAACAATCAGTTTCTAAGTATTTATTAACGCTTTGCAAACCGATATGATTACATTAATAAAAACTTAAATATTTAATGTGAATATTAATATGTATGTGTTAGATTAAATAGAAAAGGTATTGCATGATTTTTATTTTCTATATTTAGAAACAACATTGCGTCGATTAGTTTAATTTAAATAAGAATGTCCTCTTCAAAAAAATGACTTTATATACGTGCATATCTCAATAGGCGAAATGAAAAGTAATAAATGAAATAAATTAAGGCGTGAACAGTGCATGACTTTGGTATTTGCTGAATTATTTAAGATAAAAGGAGATTTAAAAGGCATTTAAAATCGCGCATAAATAAATGTATGCATAATAAAGTTTGTGAAAATTCATAGCCGAAAGGTCATAGCAAATAAATGTAACTAAAACTATTTTTAATTTATTGTCTATTATCATATAACTGTCCATCATGTACGTGAATACGTGCAAGCAAAACACAAATTAAACCAATTATAAAGTGCAATTGCAAATAAAAACGTATACCACATACAACATTGTAAATGATATTATACCAATTAATTTTAGTTAGCAACAAAAAAAAATGTTTAACAAAAAGATAAACACAATCATTCCGAATTCACGTGATTGTAAATTATATTAACAGTGTGCAAAATAATCCTCAATTAACAGTCGCATATAAATATTTTTTAGTGTGATTTCGTTAAGTCATTTGCTAAATGTCACGTAGCGCACTGTTAACAGTGTTTGACGTAAAAGAATATACGGTATGTGCATGTAGATTTTTTAGGGTCAGGGTTGCTTTTATCACAGTATAATTTGCTCCGTTCAGATAACATTCATTACGCTCAAACCGAAACAATTAATAATATTGTGTATTCATTACTGGAAAATTTATTAAAACCTATGACATAATAATAAAGCAGCAGCAGCAGCGGCATATATTGCATAATTGCGTTTTCTTCAACCCATCAATTAATTTAAACCGATTGCATTGTAATAACATTTACACCAGCAGATGTATGTTTCGGTACGACGCGTTACTTAACTATCTATATAGCAATATTATGTCACGACTAGCAAGCAAATAAACAAAAATGTTCTCGCAGAGTGTTGTTGATAAATTGCTATCTTACGTTCGGATCAAAACAAACCAAATAGTATTATCGGGGAATAAAATAAATATGATACACTTCATCGTATCTATTTAAGGCAAACTGCAAAAAAATACTTAAAACTTCACTCGATACACGATAAATAATTATATTTCACCAAATTGGGTTAAGTTTATTAAAATTTTAATCAAATAATGAAACTATTATGAGCGTGTTGTTATCATCGGCAAGTAATGAATGTTCTCAATTTAATACGAAAATATTTGTTTAAATCAAAAATGAAATTCGATTCTTTGTAAGCTACTCTGATTCATTATCACATTCTTATTGTTATAAATAAGAATTGAATACTTTTTTGTATGAAATGTTTTAGTGTTTATTGTTCAAAATTGTTTTCACTCCGATTATTTCTAGATAGTATGAGTAAAAATCAATAACACCTCAATTAAAAATGCCTCTAAATCAACAAGAATAAAATACACTCGATTTTGTTGACAGTAAATCATTATTGTATCAAAACATTTTATCTCTTACGCACAATTTCATTTAAATAAACGTAGCCATGACTTATTAGCCAATGAACTGTTGTTGCGTTAATGCAATACAAAATTATTTGTTTTAATCAAAAAATTAAAATTGCTGTAAGCTATTGACTCATTATCAATTTCGTATTGTTGAAATAAAATACTTTTGTATGAAATGTTTTAGTGTTTATTGTTCAAAATTGTTTTCGACACGATTATTTCGAGATGGTATGAGTAAAAATCAATAACACCTTAATTAAAAGCCAAAAATGTTGATTTTTGACGAGTTAAAAGTTAATTTTATAAATCTTGAAATGAAATCAACAAAAAACACCAAACATACTGTATTATACACAAAGAAACATCATAAATCGCTCCAAAAGCATGTTATATCTTTACGCACAATTTGAAATAGAAAAATGTGGCATTGCCTTATTAGCCAATTGGTTAAATATTAGAAAAAAATGTGCTGTTGCCAATCTAATATGTACAAAAATATTTGTTTTATCGAAAGTCAAATTTGCTGAATTCTTAAAATAAAATGTAAACACATCAAAAATAGCAAAAGTAAATTTCCTGAATTTTCAACTACTTATCGATTTTTAAAGTTTTTGATTTTTTATCACCTTATTTGTAACATAAAAATACATGCTTTTGTGTGAATTATTTTAGTGTGCATTGTTCAAAATTGTACTGCAACCATTTCTAGACAATACATATAATTAAAAATCGAGTTACTAACCGTTTTACAATAAATGATAATAAATCATTACATTTATGTAATTTTCAACTATTAATTATTTATTACTAATAAGTTTTTTACATTATTAACAATTTAAAATAGACTTGAATACAAAAATGTTTTCAATTCTTAAAATAAAATCGTTTATTATTGATTGTTTTCACTAGGACAACTTCCGCTCTGTAATATAAGTCAAAATCGAATTACTAACCGTATGTTTGTCAATAAAATATATATTTTAAAATGCCAATAACACATTTTCAACAATAAATTACCTTAAAATTAATTAATTAATATTTACTACCTATAATAAAAATACGTGTTTTACGCAAATTGCATGCGTTTGCGTCATAGAAAATGAACTATAAAGAGTTTTCTTGCCACACTATCATTCTTTTATCATTTTATCTTAGTGTTAATCACTTTTAGAGAAAATACAAATAATGAACACGTACGTATAAAATTGTTTGTTTATAAATAAATACACAAATAGGTATTATAACGCAATTATTAATAATGCAACAACAATTTTTTATTTATCAAGTGAACATAATTGCTATTTTGACATTTACATTTTGAAAAGAAAAATAATGCAGTTATTAAAATTTGTGGTTGCGTTTTTTTTCGTTTGTTAAAATTGTTACGTTTAACAATGTTTTTTGATTTTTAAATAACAAGGCCGGTTAATTGAGGGATAACGATATAAATTTCAAAATATATAATTAATAACACGTATTTAAATTTCAATATATTTATTTAATTGTAGCCACTTCCCTTTTGCTGCTTTAAAATAAAACCCAACACACAGAGTGAGTAGCATTGTATAAACAATAAACAAGTTATAACATAATAATGAGTAACGTATTAATAACTAGCGCTTGCTGCCTGTTTCATTGTTTTAATTCAGTAAACACATTTAAATTTTTGTAATTTGTATGCGTTGTGCACACCGCGTTTGCATGCCTTCGCTTCGCAAAATAACGCAATTAAAATCTATAATTGTGAATAAAAAAAGCAATTTCTAATCGTTGTTGTTGTTGGATGCTCGGCAATCGGCCTATGCACAATATGCAATAATGGTAGTAAATAAATGCAGCAAACACATACAAAAGAGGAGGAAAACAATGAATTACAACAAACAATTGATATCGTATTCTAAATATAGAAACAGCGTGTAAAAATGCCTCTCTCTAAATAAATAAACAAACTGTGTCGTCGTTGTAAAAATTATTCATAAGGAATTAGTAAAACTGGTCGGGGCCCTCTACATTATTGTGGCATAGACATCTCGCTTTAAGCGTTCTCGACGTCTCTTTCTACCACCGCCGTTTAAAAGCGGCTGGGGGACTCGTCTTCGCTCACTAGCTCAGTCTTTCGAAAACTTTCAATTACGCGCGATCTCTGCATGTTGCTATTGTGTTGAATGGTAGAAAAATGTTTACCAAATCGATGAAATTAGCGGCGTTTCGTTCGCATCGCGAGCTGACGAAGCGTTGCATTAGTAAAACGTCGAGTGCGCCGAATAGCGATGCCATCACGTCGCGCCCGATGCCAAAGCCACAGCAAAAAAAGGAGAATCGTTGGATTACATTGAGCAAACATAATAATGATAGGTATGTCGATGGGTGGTTAGTTAGTTATATATTATATGTACATATATACATATACGACGACGACGACGACATAGGTTCAACGACACATCTTCGATTTCCACGCACGCCGGTCGTGGTGTTGTGTTGTTTTCGTGGCGTTTTCTCGTCGCCTGTTGTTGTTGGCGTACGTGACGTGCACGCCGTAGCCCTCCGAGAAATCATATGGGTTTGTTTACAAACATAAAACGGCTGCTCTACTACTGCTCCTGCTGTACATAATACACTCTGTTTCCCTTACGAAAACCGACCGCATGACCTTCAAAACGTAATCGCTCTGTTGTGCATGCCATGTCGAGATGTAGAATATTTCTACAACACGCAAAAAAATTTATCTCAACACGTCGCCTGCTTTTTCATCCATTTTATTATCCAACAACACATACTATATATGCTATTTATATACTAGTTTCGATTGTAAATTAATCAAGGTCTAAATAATATAGTCCGAGTTGAATAGCCAATTTAGCCAATTTAAAAAAAATATACGATTTTATTATTATTATCAGTGATATACCGTTTTATTATTAATTGGATTCGAGTTATTATTGAAATCTCATTGAAAAGTACAGCTACGCATTCAAACTTAATTGGATTATAAATTATTAATGACATATTCGAGTTTATTAAATAGCCATTGCGACGATATTTAGGGCCTCTCCTCTTCTACATTACTTACAAGCAGAATGTGAAAGTCACACTCAGCATCTTATTTTGCGAAATAAGCTAAAAACATTATTGTTTGTAATTATATTCTGGAACAAAAATAATGTTTCCAGAACAAGTTGTTATAATTATTTAATTATTATGCAATGAAATTTATGCAAATTATTTTTTTGTAGGGCCTTGTCCACGTTGCAAACGAAATCGCTCCAACAGCCGCAAGCGCAAATCTTCGGCACGAAGGATGAGAGTCGCGAATTCATGAGCGTCTTCCCCGACATCGTGCGCGATTTGACTGATGCCGGCCGGCACACGGACATTCCAGAAGTGACCAAATGGTTTAGAAAAGTATTACAATACAATGTTCCTAACGGGAAGAAGAATCGTGGCCTGGCCGTCGTTGCTGCGTATAAGATGCTCCAGGATCCCGACAAACAAACCCCGGACAATATTCGCTTAGCGAACATTCTCGGCTGGTGCGTTGAAATGGTAAGTGCAAGGTGAATTCCACTTCCAGCTTCAAGAACAACATCCGATTACATAGTTTATATTTATAAATATATACATATATTGTCGAAATAGCAAGTCTGTCAGGTCATGATCAAGGCATTGTGCGTGGCGTTATCGTAACTGAACGTAACTTATTTGCAAGGACATCTACGCCTAGTTTATTGAACATTTATTTGTTTACTCGTACAATTGCGTCTTAAAAAACCAACCATGCACTTTCAAAATTGATTAATCGCACAAACAAACAAAATGATTGCAAACTCCCTGCGAAAGAATTTTGAAGCGCAATAAATACAAATTGCTGTATATGTAATACACATTTTATCTAAATAAATGCGCCGTAGAAAAATTTAAAATTGAAAACTAGTAAAATTCGTTACATAAAAAGCTGCGCTATTATCCAAAATTTGCATAAAATAACTTATGTATTGGCATTGACATTACACAATGCGAAAATAAAATGGTAAAATATTAAAACATTCATTGTTGTAAAATATAATATAAAACACTTGGTTGATTCGAACGTTTTCGATAAAAAAATGTGCTGCATTCTAGTTGAGGAAAAATCCTAACCTACTTAACGCGAATGCATAAAAATCCATTAAAAAGCACTTAGTTAATTATTACATAACGCTGTTTTTTTAAGTTATGAGGTTATAATCATTTATTTATCTATTGCGTGAACCAACATATATAAAATATATTTATTGATAAAATGCATCATCCAACAACACAAATCGAGTTCGAATTTGCCAACAAGGAACAATAAATTAGCTATGCAAAAATTTTTGTCAAAAAACAATTAACACCTGCTATCCTTGAACTTCTGTTCGCAGCGCCTTTCTTTGTTTAATTTTTCTGTTAGGTACGCGCTGCTAATAATATTGCGTATTTACTATGAGTATATTACATAAATTCAACTTCGCTTTTTTTGTTTACTTGTATGATCGAACAATTAATACGGCAATGATGTTATTTCTCCATTATCATTTCATAAAAATTGCGAAAAGGCGAATTCTTATTATAATTGCTTTCTGGTTAGTTAGCTACTAAACAAAATTATTCAATGGCTAAACACATACACCATACCGGTTTTAAAACTAGTTTCCTGCTTTAGATAGATATATCTATATCGGTATGATATGTGTGTGTATATAACATAACGACGAAATTTTATATTTAAACATAAATTATTTTTAGTTTTTTAATCACACACAATGCAAAACTTTGAACCATGAACATTCTTAGTGATTCTTAGATTTAAAAGCGCAAATGGAGTTGCATAATTTTATAGCATGCATTTGATTGATGCATCAACTCTTGCCAAATCGATGATATTTAATTTCAATTTTTGAATTTTTAAAGCACTTAATTGACTCATATCTATTGTCCTTATAGTTAAATGAAATTTATTTGATAATAAAATGATTATTTTTATTTTATTGAATGAAAATTAATTAATTTATTCTTTTATATTTGTCGTTAGATAAAAGCCACAATTCCAAAAATTCAATTCACGACTTTTATTTAAAATTACAATTTAAATGAAATTAAAAAACAATGAAGACTCGGTTATTGATTTTCTATAATTTTTGTTTTATAGAATTAATTAATAAATACACATTTCAGCGGAATTCTTTTGATTTCATCTTTGTTTTGAAAATTGTTTTTGCATTTTATTATTCTTCCAAATGTCCTTTTTATTAAGTAATAATAGAAAATATAAATAATTATACTTTGCCACTTTTAAAATGTATAATTTTTGTTATTGTGGAAGCAGTTTTATCCTCGTAACTTGTCATACTTGATTTGAAACGGATAGACTTTCTTGGCATTGTCTTTCGCTAATTTTGCTCAAATGAAAGAAAGTTTGTTGAGATAAGTGCGTAGCTTTCCATCATTTCTTGAAGTGGTAAAACATAATATGTCGAAAGAAGCGTAATTTCTGGAATAAAAGGAAAATAAATTACAAAACGGCAAAAATGTGAGCTCAAATAAATCGTAGATAATTTTGCATCAACCTACAATAATATTATACAAAAACGGTGAGACGTGAATTGCGTAGAAGAATTCAGGTATATATTTGTTTTGGGATTGTCTATTTGCGTAGATTTTTTGATCGATACACTTAATGCGTAATGTACACGTACAGCAAACATCTACGCAATTGAATAACAAATTTTACGCAATTGAATAACAAAATCTATGCAATTGGGGACAATTTTTTAAGGTTTTCTACGCAATTCACATATAAACGAACAAAATTCTCCCTTTTCGTCGGACATATTATTGACCAACAATTAAAATGTTTTATTGAACTTTCAGCTCCAAGCATTCTTCATCATCGCTGATGACTTTATGGACGGTTCGGAGCTCCGTCGCGGCGTCCCCGCCTGGCACGTCAAAACCGAGCTCGGCAAGAGCGTCATCAACGACAGCATCCTAGTCGAGCAAGGCATCTACGTCATTCTGAAGAAGTACTTTGCGAATCACGAATGCTACTTACCGGCCATTGATCTGTTCCACGACGTTACGTTAAAAACGTCGATGGGCCAATCGCTCGACCTGAATTGCGTGGTGGACGGCAAGCCCGATCTAGATAACTTCACCATGAAGCGATTTACAAGCATCGCTAAGTATAAGACGGCTTATTACTCGTTCCAGCTGCCGGTCACGTTAGCGATGTATCTGGCGGGGAAATTTGACCCGGAAATGCATCGGCAAGCGAAGACGATTCTGCTCGAAATGGGACAATTTTTCCAAGTTCAAGTATGATTTATATATTTAATTACCCATACCGTTCTATAGGTAATAATTGGTTTTGTTTTGTTTTAGGATGATTTCTTGGACTGTTTTGGCGATTCGAATGTAACGGGCAAAGTAGGCACTGATATTCAGGATGGAAAATGCACATGGCTTGTAGTAGTTGCATTGCAACGCGCCACACCAGCGCAAAAAGAAATTCTCATGGAGAATTATGGGCGTCCGGAGCCAGAGGCGATCGAGGCTGTTAAAAACTTATACGAAGACTTAGGCCTTCCAAACACTTACTCCGTCTACGAGGAGGAGAGTTTCAATCTAATTCGCACGCACATTCAGCAAATATCGAAAGGGTTACCACACAACTTGTTCTTTAAATTCATGGAGAAGCTATATAAACGGGAATGCTAAGTATTATGTTATCGGAACAAAAACCAGAATGTGTGATGTGATATATAGATATATATTTTTTTTGAATGATTGAGTCATTTTATGTTCATTTACATTTTTTGTTAAGATTTACGTTTTCATGTATTTAGTTAGATATATTAAATTTAAAAAAATGGTTTAAGATAAATGATAAGCAATAAATATTTTATAACTTGTCAATTAGTGATTTGTATACTATAAATAGTCGCAAATTTTTTGATAAGAAAAAGGAGCAAACCATTATTGTCATTATTATAAATTTTCGCAAATCGTAAAGAATTATCGCCTTTCTTTAGAAAGTGCATAAAGATATGTGATTAACTAAATTATATATAATTGAAGGTAATTGCAATATGAGTTGTTTACTAATCAAATCAATTAAGTGTGCTTTTTAAAATGCTAGTCGTGATGTATTCATACATACAAACTCCTCAATAATTTAATTCTAAAATTAGAGCTGCGTACATTAAAAGTGTACGTAATGATTTATGCGGTTTAAAAATAACTCCTAACTAAATTGTTTGTTGAAAATTAAGTTTTCAAAGAAAACTACACACAAATATAAAATTGTGTAGTCTGGAAAGTTGTAAGCAAGAGTATAGTTACGTTGTTTTTCTAATAACGCTTATACCATTTTATGGTCTTTATAATTCTATTCCAAGCATGCATTTTTGGCTGTTTCTTAATGATATTAGTAATATGCAGCATATTTTGCTACTGCGCAGTCTTTCTAACTAAAAATCAATCAGAAACAGTCAAAAATGCATGCCTGCGACAGAGCTTATGTTTTCCTATTGCAGTAATGGGAATTTTTGTTGAAACGATTATAAACTTTAGGTATTATTTCACAAGGATTAAAATCGTTTGTAATGTAATGGAATGACATGTAATACAACGCAAATTTGAAATTATTTGAAAACAAGGCGCTACTTGCGCTAATAACCGGGCCTTTTGATACTTGCGCAGTGGAATAGCCCGCGAGAGTTAACTTTCCAAACTATTTGCCGACTATTTGACTTAAACTATTCCAACAGGTAAGGCTAATCTTAGTAATGTTGTACTTACAAATTAATCGTATTAGGGCATGAAATTTTGTTTTACCAATAACAGATTTCGCGTTGGAAAATCTAACAACGGAAACAACAACAGTTTGAATTAGGTTATGTTTTAACAGCTTTACCAACCATCCTATGAAATCTATGAAACATTTGAAAATTTAAACATAATACCAACTTAATTCAATAACAATTTTTGTTATTAAATATGTAAACTTACATGTTATTACATTGTTTAATACACAAAAAAAATAAATAACACGATATATCATAATTGTACAAATACAGGCTTTCGTTAGTGGAAAGACTGTTAATTGTTATTAATAATATTATATATCAGGCGTATATTTTTCTAAAAAGATATTTACGCGACACAAAGTGATTCTGAGAAAAATATTTTTTCGAGAAGAGTTGTCAGAAATGGACACAAATGGTTCAATGGTTACCGAATATTGCAGTTGTTTAACGTGTGGGTACTCTAGGTATAATTCTTTAGAATTATCTCAGGTAAACTTTCTTTTGTATTCGATCCGATTTACTACTGCTAAATACCAGACGAAACTTGAGCCGAAAGACGAGTACGGCACAAAACTGCGTGTACAATAATATCACATCACATTAGTAGTGCGACCAATGTTAGAGGTGCTCTTTCCTTGCTGAAATTCGTGATTAAACAAAAATGTGTAGAATAAAACATTTATAATAAATCGGAGTGACATTTTTTGGCAATCAACATTTACAATAATTAAAATTTGCATGCATAGCCCTGAGGATTGACATTTTTGGGACTATTAGATATCCGTTTCTGAATAAGGTAGTGTAACAATTGTTTTGACTTTAAATTTCATAACCTTGAACAAAAAATGTTTTGTTTGTGTTATAATAACTTTTAATTTATTCCTATTTATAAATAAATATTGATCTTATTGCATATTTCATTGCTAAAAATATATCTTCACAATTGTTCTTTTTTATATATGTATAAATATCAAACATGTTTTAAGATTCGTTGTCACTGCATTACAATGAATTATGATGAATATCTTTACAACAAAAATAAATTTCCTAATTGCAGACTGGTAATTTTTTGAATATAATATAATAATTAATTATATTTGCTGAAATAAAAGCCGGCAAATTGTTTTCCACCAGCTGTGTTTATACAAAATAGTAGATAACATTCTTATAACAATATAGATTATATACTATAATATATACAATAAACAACCATATTATAATTGCAAATAATTAAAGGAAATGGATTAGTCAGAAATGACACGACGGTTAAAACAACAACTATTTTGGCTATTAGAAACATTATTTGGCATTTTTTGTGCATTGATTCGGCGCCGTCTTCGGCAAGCAATTGAAAACGATTTTTGAGAAGTATAAAATTAGTGGAATAAACTATGCAATAATATAATAACTTCAAATAACCGGTATTTAGTCCACCTTTTCAATGGAAATATTTTTTGCAAAGAAAGAAAATGAATTATGTATATCTATTGTACATATTTTGATGTAGATTTAGATTTTTGGTCCAACTATGCGTAGACGCTACCGTTCATTAATTGTTTTGTAAATAGAGTAAAAACGAAACTGCTAAGAGCATTTTTAGAGAGGGTTTTTTAACCTTTACCATACGTCCTGGTTTTCCTGGATATTTCTTCGTTGCTTTAGATGTTTTCTTACATGATGCTTTTATACGGTTTCTCGAAAATCTACAAATTTTTCATTCTTCAAGTCAGTTATTGGCTAATGTTGCATTAGTAGCTTATCACTTCTAGTTTTATAATTCATTGCAGGGTGGAACGCGTTCCAAAATTATTTCTTAGAAGCAAAAAGCATTTTTCTCAGGTTTTAGATTTATGTTATGACTGAAACAATATGTTATTCTGCGTATTTTATTTCTTATCAGATTATATATTGCTTTTTGCATGTTTTTGTAATGATGATAGTAAGCCAAAATAGAGAGAAATGTAAACAGGGATTAAAAGCAACCAACTGTCACTCTTAGGTAGCTAAATAATGTAACGATATTGTGTACTATAGTCGACGAAAAGTAACTCTTGCCGGTGAAGTAATAAAAGAGGGTGGGTCTTTTTAAGTAATTTGCAAAAAGTGGTATACTCAGATATTTTCTCTCTTTTTAACCTGTACAAGTACCTATGCAAATTATCTATAAGAAGAACTAGTTCATGTTTATGGCCACCAGCTGTTAGTGGATGAAATGTAAAATTTTCAGCTTAACCCATAAAATAGGGATGTAATTTTGGACAAAAAATATTTTTTCTCTTTTTAACTTATATATACAACAATACCCATCTCTTAGAAAAACCGCCGCAAGAGTCACTTTTCGTCGACTATATTTATCTTTCTTTTCTATGTATTTTTCTTTAAAATCGACGGAGTACTGATTACATATTTCAAATGTCATGTTTCTCCTCTATGGTAATGCTAATCATCCTTTAACTTGTTTAAGAAAAAATGACATTATATAACATCTACAGACATTTTCTTTCAAATGTCTTGAAATAGAATGCAGCATGTTCTGGAGAGAGCACTAACCATAACGACTTATCAAATTAGTTAACTCATTGACACTATAAATAATGATTTTCATTTACACTGACCTTATCAAACACTAGAAACCATCAAGGAAAGCACAACATTATTCACTCGGATCCAACACAAAGTTTGTTGACCAATTATACTCTTGTCAGAATGTGATTGGCGTTAGAATGCAACGAATATTCAATATAGATGACAATATTTTGTTCAATACAGCTAGTTATATTTGATGCGCTCAATACAAATTGATAAACTCCACATTTTAAGTAATTTGTCAAAGTATAGTTATGATTGTTAATCTTTTTTAATAAATTAATACCATTAATCGATATATTGTTTTCGGCTATTATATAATAAATATTTTAATTTAGCGAGTGTTTTAAAGGTTTCTTTAATAACAAAATTTTGTACGGGCCTAATTTAATATTACAGTTATCAGTGAAAACTTTTATTGATTTATTTTCACGTTGTTTTGTGGAGTTAATCAATGTGTACAATGAGCATCTCCAATAGTACGCATTGTAAGATGAGTTAAATGTTAAATAATCAAGATGGTGATTCCATATTGCTCTACAACTTTATTTTCCTTTGCATGCATAAAACGAATAGGCTACATATTATCATCTAAACATTTAATTACCATAAATACATATATATGGTGCTAATGTATGATCTAAAATAACTACTTTTAAGTTTCATTTTCTTGTCATACATCATCTATGTATGTATTTATTCTGGTTCGTTAAGTCGGAGACGTGCAAAATCCTCAAAAACGATATTATCATCGTCGTCATTCGCATAGCAGCTGTTTTCATACTTGGAACGCTCCATAGATTTTGACTTCTTCATCATATGCGACTTCTCCTTCTCGACGATTCCAGGAGCTGGATGCATCAACTTCAATGGCACATCAGTGCATAGCTCGCCGCCCAAAGTTCCGCAATTCAATTTAACTCTTACAGAATAGGAGATGACAATACCAATCGCCTCCGCCGGGCACTTGCCTTCAGGTACAAGAGTTGAACTGGCCAGATTGACATCATCGTCCTTCAAATGGCCGTCGAGCGCAATTCCTCTACGGTCCTTGTTACTTGACGCCAATGGTACCAAGTAAACGCATTTGGTGAATGAAGCGCCTGGTGTAATTGGGCAGCCTTCGCGCGTCTCCAAGCTGGCGACGTACTTGCTGAACTGCGCATTGACCATGGTCACCTCGCAGTGCTGGACCACGTAGATCTTCATGTTCTTGACGGACTTGCGCGAATTGTTGCTGACGATAATATTTGCCGCCACTTTTTCGCCATGATAGTACACTTCCTTGTCGAGGGTGACTTCAAGATTGATCTTTCCATTAGAGAACGTGAAGCCCTTTGATACCAATGAGCTGGGTAGACGTCTTCCACGCGAAATGGGTGCATATTGCAACTTTTTGATCGCAAGCATGACGGTGCTACGCTTGTGTCCGCGATCCTCCTCGCTCTCGCCCACAAATATCTTTACGCTGTACTCAACACCCAACGGCTTACCGGTCTCTTCCTCGCCGTGCTGCAGCGTAACGGAGCTCGGCGCCATCTCCGGAAAGTTGAACGTGAATGGGTACGCATTCGGTCCCATCTTCTTGAGCAACTTCTCTTGAATCGGCGTCTGGTCATACTTGTTTGATTTCGATCCTGGGACAATTTCACCCTGCGCAATCACCATTTCCTTACTGAATTTGACGCCCATGACCTCGTCCTCTTCGCGGCCATATCGGTACGTTGTGACAACCTGTCCGTACACTCGCCTTCCACGCAGGTATTCATTCTCAACGACAACCACCCCGTCAATTGGATCGACATGGTCCAAATGATCTATAAAGTCGCGCTTTCCCAAATAGACTGTAACCTTACCATTCGGTGTTGTTTTCTTAAAAACTTTAATAGCAAGAACCATGAGGTTTTATTAGTTTTAGTAGTGTGCTAAGTGAGATAATACTAGCAAGTAACTTATTCCTTCCACTCATCATATTTAAATATCTACATGAATAAGGATTCTTTCGGGCTAATTGAATTAAATTGTTAGTAATAATCCTGTTATAGGTTTTATTTCATATTTGACGTCAATGTGAAAACTGAAAGTTGTGTTATGTAAATATTCTAATAGAATTATATTTGTTTTTTATTGAAAACTATTAGAAAACCAAGCAACATGAATGTGTGTAGCAGGCTATGCTGATGAATTACTTGTTTTTTTTTTTAAATATAGCGCCGCAACGTTGCCGACATTACAGGATGCTGTAATGTATTCAAATGCGTTTGGTTAGAAACCGTAGTTGACAGCTTTGTAATGTAATGGCGGAATCAATTCGGACAATAACATTTTCCAGCATACAATTTTGCGATTACTTTCCATAGCAAAACAAAACTTTAAAAGGGTGCAACAGTGTACATTCACAATTTCTTTAACGAAACAGTGGTCTCATCTAAATAATACATAATAAAATAGTGCATTTAAAATTGTTTTCTTTTCTAATAATATGTTAGTAATTTATTTGTACTATTAGTTAAAGATAGGAATTGTGATAAAATAATAATTCAAGATTCATTGAGTTCATTTCGTTATGATAATAAGTGATAACGACTTAAATAGATAGCTATGGCGAATTTGAACTTTTCGAGAAATCTTGGTGGTAATAGTCTTGGTAGGTCAAGTGTTGGCTTTGGAAGTAATTCTGTTTCTGGTCATGTAACACCCATTTTTGGCCAAAGAGGTTCTGATAGACGAGGATTACCAGCTATTGGGTTCGTATTTTCATTTCTATATCATGCACGTTCTGAAATTTAGATGTAAACAAATTGATTTGATCAGATAAGTGTTGACCCTAGATTTCAATTAGTTTGCAAAACGCACAATCGCACAAATATTCATAATAAAAGTTATAAACAATTCTGCAAATAGAGTCAACAACTGAAGTTTCAGTTTGAAGGGTGAGCAATTTTTTGAATATTTTTACAAGGATCCAAGTTAACTAGCATCAATGATTCTGTTAACTTCTTTCCAAACATGCTGTGCATAATGTCATTCATTCATCAAAACCTTTTTCCCAAAAGATTTAAAATGACAAACTTAAGTAGAATTTTGCGGCATTTATTGTCGAGAGTGTGTTCGTTTCGTTTGTTACTATGAATAATCGGTTTGATCTTATATCATAATTAACAAGTTTATTCATCATTGTTGTTTGTTATTATTAACTTTCAGAAGCAATAACCCAATGGGTAATATGGGTACCATAACTGGTTACAGTTCGCTGCATACAGTATTTGGCTCTGGAGACACCAACACTCCGCCACTATTAGACTTGAGTGAATTTCCATCACTAACCAATCGAAGTTCGGGCGACAATGTCCCACAACCCAGTCCCATGCCCGGCGCAAAGCCTTACGTCGGCATGGTGAAGCAACCAACAACGGAGGCTAGCGAGTTTACAATGTCCTCGGAAGATTTTCCAGCATTGCCGGGCACGCAGAATCGGGATGGAGTTTCTCCCGGTAGTGGTATTGGTGATAAAACTAACGGAGGCACTGGTGATACAAACATCGAACGAGGAACAGATAACAAAAGCACAAAGTCAGGTTAGTATTTTACTAGTTGTACCGAATATTAAAAGATTACTTGTTTATTATATTATATCTCTAATTGTGATTTATTCTCTGTGTGTTTAATAAGGTATACAAACGTATCCGGATGGAAGAGTTACCAACATTCCCGCAAGTATGGTGAATGATCAGTTTGGTATAGTAGGACTGCTCACGTTTATTCGAGCGGCTGAAACTGATCCTAATTTAGTTTCACTTGCCCTTGGTCAGGATCTCACTGCTTTAGGTTTGAATCTCAATTCGCCTGATAATTTATATCCTACGTTCGGCGGTCCATGGGCGGACCAGCCGTGTAGACCTCAAGATATAGACTTTCATGTTCCTCCAGAATATCTTATAAATACTGCAATTCGGTAATTTGTATAAATAAAGCAACCACAACCACAACGATGTATTATTAATTTATGTGTATTTATTGTAGAGAAAAACTGGCATCTGTCAAATTGAATCGATATAAAGATGATCTTTTATTCTTTATGTTCTATAATAACGTTGGTGATGTACTTCAGATTGCTGCCGCAAGCGAATTGTAATATACAAAATGATGATTATCGTATGCTTCCGAAATAACTAAGTCGCCTCTTTTTGTTCGTGTGTTTTAGATACAGCCGGGAGTGGCGCTATCACATGGAAGAAAAGGTATGGATAACCCAAGTCCCTGGCATGGTATTAATGGAGAAAACGTCAACGTATGAAAGAGGAACGTACTACTTTTTCGACGCTCAGAACTGGCGAAAAGTCGCGAAAGAATTCCATCTTGATTACAGTAAACTAGAAGGACGACCATTAATTCAACAAAGCTTACACCCCGCGTGAGTTTTGGCTTGAAAGAACGAAAAAAATCGACTATAAATAAATGAAAAGTGTATACATTTTATCATAAAGCATTGTTTTAGCTATAAGTTTAAAAAATCACAATCTAAAAAACTTGTAAATTGCTTTTTACTAGTTTTTCAGATATGGGAGTAAGTATTAATAATTAAAAAAAAAAGAAGTTAAATATCTATACAGTTTTCATTTTATTTGTAAATCTATGTACATTAAATAAAATTGCACTTCAATATTCTATTTAATGTACATGCAATACTATACCATACCCAACCACCCCCCACAATACAATTGACAGGCTCTTCTTGGTTTTGATTCTTAGGCGAACTGGAGGATGGTAATGAATCACCAAAACGAAATACTATATTAGTAAGTTGTTTTCTTAGTTTTCCCTTGCAGAAACCTTTATTTATATAATTGTTGTATTTATGTTTCTCTCATGCAAGAGTAAATAACTGTGAGTAAACCCAATTACTACTATTTTTTTCACTTAAAAATAAAACGTTACTTCTCATTCACACACATGTTTTGTCTATACTTACTGAAAAAAACACCAATTGAGTGCAACTCGTGTATGAAATATTTACAAACGCTGTCAATTATTTATGTCAACTACGATTTTCCTGCCGTTGTTGCTTTGATTTTTTGATAAATAAAATATATGCAGGGCCGGATTTTAATTTCTTGACGCGGGGCCCTTTTTTAAAAATTAAAGCTGTATAATTGGATGCTGAATTTAATCATATTTGTAACAAAAATACATAGATGCGCGTGCAAGAATTATTCTATTGGTAATTTTTTTTTACTTTGGACTGATTTAAGTCAAATGCTTGAGCTATTACTTTTGAATAAAATCATTCCACGTTCAAATTGTATTTAAATGCGTAATAAAATTTGTTTCTGCCAAAAATATTTAAACACGTTGTCAATTCTAATTAGATACGGAAAGTTATAAAAATAGTATTAGAGCGCAACGGTGGGCAAACTCTTGCTCGCGGCCCTCAAAAATTCTTCCATCCTGTGTAATGATATTGTTTTGCATTTAACCATTTTTTTACAGTTTTCCACCGATTGTTCAGTTTTCGAAGTTTCATGAATTTATGCATTTTCTAACAATATTAAGAAAAGCTGTGATAACTTATAAGAAAATGCGAAATTTTTACATAACGTGCACAAATCTTTCATTTTTTCAACAAATTTTAGATTTTCATACATTTCATTAAAATATCCCAAATTTCTGCATTGTTGAGCTAAATTCAAATTCTCATTTTGGCCCGTAATAATACTGTATTCGAACGCGGTCCGTTAAAATACTTTTTTGTGTATAATTATCCGTTCGTTATAATAAATTTTTAGCAGTACCGCACTGTCTCGTATAACATTGTTTATAAAATAATGAACGCAAAACAAACAAGTTCTATTTGCTATGGAAGGAATTGCTTTGAATAAAGACAGACAAGTAATGTGTAATTACTAAAATACGAGAAATTTTCTATCGAAACTGTATAAATAATAAGTTTTTGTTCACATGTGCACGTAATTTGAAAGAGCTTATTCTTACTCTCGATAAATCAATACGTCTTTCAACAATCAACGTCAGTGTATGAATGGATTCCTTCTTACATGAGCAAGGTAAGTGCATGCATAATGCAACAAGTATATATTTTTATTTATTATATATATAACATAAAATAGCTAACATTTAGATACAATTTGTACAAAAGACATTTATACAAAAATACCTACATGGTTAATATATGTGAAACCACAACAATAAATACTATTAATTTTCCCAATATATTAATACAAAATTAGCTATATATTTACTATAATACAACGCTCCAAGTTTTACGATGGTGCCAGTCGATGGTTGGTATATTTTTTTAATACAATTGGTAAATTCATTGTTAACAAACTGCGTTTAACGCGTCACCTTCCTCCGAATTCCATCGCAAGCTCGACTGCTGATTGACCAATGCCCACACATACGGAATGAAAAATTCTTCAGGTTGTTCCTCCTCCACATACTTGAACTTCAAATCAGGAAATTTCTAAAAGTAGAGAATTGTAAGATATTATTAGAAAATTTAATTTGTAAAAAACGCTAACCCTTAATTTATCTTTAGGCCAGTACTTTGCACCAGATGTGATGACATTCAAAACCAAATGTGCATCGACTTCATGCTGTTGCGTTTTTGTACTTAGCAATTCCGAAAAATACTCAATGATAATCTCTATATTTTGGATGATATCCAGAAACGCTGGATTCTTCTTGAATGGAAGAAAAATGTCCTTCTTATACAAGAGGGTGTAGACTAAATTCGGATTATTTTGCAACTGATTGGTTAATGCCGAATTGAAAATCTCCAAAACCATACGCAAAACCTCTTCTAGCACATAGACATACTGCTCCGCTTCAATCGCCTCGACAGCAACCTTAACAAGCGTACTTCCATTACTGTCTACCTGATTTTCAGCCTTCAATTTTTGGTAGCGCTTCGCCAGTGTTTCAAACAGCGAGACGAGGCGTTGACTCACATACGGATGTAAGTTGCGAAACTGTGCGGACATATTTGCCAACGCCGCTAGACAATTTGTATGAAGATATTTGTCCTTCATCTTCAACATGTTATATTGTATGGTTCGTATCACTACGAGAACTAAAAGTCCGCCTAATGATATTTCAGATAGTACCCGTTCCGTATACCAAGTGACACTCTTCAATTTCTAAAAGATGAATTTAATTAATTAACATTGTAGGATAATCTAATGAATTGCTACCGTTTCATGTATCGATCTGTTAAAGCCTTCGTCTTCACTCAAGATTAGTAATATGATTAGAGACATGTAGATGTGATGTGAATTGCTGTCTGGGGCATGGTACAACGTTTTAAGAATTGGTATTACCTAAAAATGAATTAAATAGTGATTATTGTGTTGATTCAGAATTGTCGTCCGCTGAATAAAGCGCACGTGGATACTTTATAGCGTGTCATTGTTTTTGTTTTCATCGACGATAAAATGCATATAAAATATGTTATTTAATTTTAACGTGTTATGCTCTACCATCCCGGTGAAAAAACAGAGTTAAGCATTTTGTGTGGCCTCAATGAACTTTTAACATGAATTAAAGTGGCAAAGCAGAATACATTAATATGATTCTGCGCATTTTTACTACTTAAGTCTGTTCAACTCAACCTTTCTTTATACCTCAATTTAAATCATAGTTTGCAATATTCAAAATACAAATTTTCCTATAAGATTTACATAAAGATATAAGAAGAGAATCAGATGGAACGGATTATGCATCAATCAAATTCGTTCCTACTTTCATAGTTTTTCAAGCCTCTGAATTATAACCGTGAATATTTTACTGTACTGATTTTTAAATAAATGTTTTAACTATATAATATGCATACCAAATATTCCAAATCTACTCGTGAGAGCAAATGTGCTTTGAAGGCCTGATTTTGATGTATCAATAAATATAAAAGTAATGTTGCGGAGTCCCCAGACGCTCTCTTGTACAATATTGTATAAATTTGATTATAGTCTATTTTAAAAACACCGGGCGCTTGGGTTGGAGGTATTGGATTATTATCTAAAACGAATACAAAGGATAATATAACAAACAGAGTCAATATTTGCACAAACATTGTAATAAATACCTTGGCTGTTAAGACATGCAAATAAACATTGTCTATATGGATTAGGCTGTATTGTACAATGATTCGATAGAATTAATATAACCATAAGACTATTAACTGCTAAGGGGGCTTCAGTACTTTCGCAGCCTTCGGCTATTTCATTGTCATTGGTTTTCCTATTAAATGTTATAATCGACCATAGACCAGATGCAAAGCCTACATCACAATCGAAACGTTAGTAGTTATTCATTCATCTTTACAAGGTGGCCAATTTGATTATTATGCATAAAATTTGAATAAAACATAAAATTATTCTACAATTTATGAAATTTTGTTCAATCATGTCATGAATATTAAAGTGGGGAACACGTTTACAATTCAATCCGTAATTGGCCACCGAAAAAAAATTGTTTGAATTTTTACCTAAAACCAAACTACTGCCGTTATTAGTGCCATAGTACGGTGGTGCCCTTTTCTGATCAATAAAATTCTGAAGCAAACTCTTGACAAATAGCGGTGCATGTATCGCATGTCTGCCTTTCATTATTAATTTATAAATGATTGATTGCTCGGGTCGTCGATTCGAATGGATTTGTGTTGATAGAAGAATCAGAATTAAAAGTACAGCTTCCAGATGAATGTAGTATGTGAAATCTTTGAGTGGTACATCGACGATGATGCCAAACAGCGATCCAATAAAAGTTTCCAACTTGACCGTATTGTTTCCCTCTCGGTATTCGATATGTTGTATTAATTGATCTTCAGTTATAAGTTCTGTTAAATATTTTAATATACAACGAATAACAAATAACGCATTAAATAATTGCCATGTAAATAAACTGCTGAAACAAAGTTGTATGAGTTATCGGAATTTTTATTTCTATTTTATCGTCGTACTTATCAACATTATTAGTCGCTAGTAACTCGGAAGCTCTAATTAAATATACTTGTATTAGCGCATTGAAATTGCCAGAATGTAAATTATTATTTAATAATTGTTGGAGAAATGGCTCTATCTTCGATTCTAACTCTAAATATTCATTGCTACAAAAATTTAGTGCATTCGTACATCATTAGTTTGTTGATAAAATGATATTTGGTCAATACTTATTATTAGGTGGCCTTATGTTGAACGTCAGGAAGCTATTCCAAAAAGGATCCTCTGGAGATATGTTTTCTTTTCCTACAAATTTTAATAAATAGTCGTTTGCAGATAGGTCTATTTCTTTTGTAACAGCTATTCCCATATTTAACCTAAAAATGACGTGTATTTTTGAAACGCGTTTCGACAACACTGATTATTAAATACCTTTTATTTTAAGAAAATATGATTATATTATTTATTGTCATAAATTTTTTCTAATATTTCTTTTATAAATTCATAACCTTACACGTCAGACTAGTAACAATCTTTAGAAAATTGAAACTGATATTAACGACATACGTTCAGTTTTACCCAACGTGCAAGCGGTGCGAGTAGATTCCTTCACTCGTCCATTTCAAACCATTTCAAATTTTAAAATTCAATGAAAATTTTGTTATCTGGAAAGTAGCTATACTTTTAAGTACATTTTTGACGAAATAGAAATAACAAATAATAATTTTGTTTTTTATTATTCGAATTTTGTTTTTAGTGTTTACTACACTACATTCAAATAAATTTTCCCTATGTTCCACTTTGTCTTTTTTTCTGCCAAGTAATTGTCTGCCTTTTCATTAAAGTTATATTTAGAGTTGCCTCTATTAAAAAGATAATTGTAAATTCATTATTGTTGCCTATACAAATATAAAACATTTGCTTCATTTATATACATTTGGCAATATAAAAAAGATCTAACTATAAGTATAAAATATACACTACATTTTAAAAAGAGTAGTAGTAAGCTTTTGCGGTGGTGATTTAGTTGCATGCAGGCAAATCATAATTGCGTTTTTGAGTACGTTATAGCACATACAAAGAAGTGAAATACTATCATAGCATGTCTTCAATTACTCCAAGTTTTTAACATATTAGCGCCCACTCATATTATATCTACTCAAATGTATTAAATAGCAATAATCTATGATATATAAAACTTCACGACATGCATATAAATGATGTTTAATTTGCCTGCGTGCCAAATAAATTAGCACCGCAAAGTTATACTACTTTTCTCAGATCTAGCTTTTAAACACAATTAATGTATATATAATTTACACTACTGTTACTGTAATATAATAAAATATATACATATTGCAAAATTTTATCACATATTTAAGTTACAGCCTAATAAGCACAATCGATAATTGTATTCAGTAAACGTTTGACATATTCATCATGCAATAAAACAGATTAAAGTATTATTATTATATAATAAATATTAAGTCTAATATACAAAAAACCGCTTCAATAAAACGCTCCCACTACATATCTTCATAATAGTGTTATAAAAATATTGATTGAGCGCCATCAATAAAAATAAAAGTGAATATAATATAATGTAGAAAATACTTTTTTCAATAGACGTTATATGTAAAACTAAAATAATCATTGGCTGAATGTGAATGTGGCATGACTCGTAAAAATAATTGCATCAAGGAAAGCGTAGAAATCTGTTCAAAGTCGGACCGTTTTTCCCTAACGGATCTTGCGGAAATATAATCATATCATCGACCCATGTTGGCATCAATAATCCGCGCTCAATGACGGACGCATATCTATAATCCTCCGCTAATAAATCTCTATAATTATCGTTGGTCACTATTACCGCTCGCATTGCAGCAGCTGCCTGTACCAAAATCCTATGAAACATACAATATACATATATATATTCTTTTTAAATATAACCAACCTTCATATTAATAAAAAGTTATCGTTTGGAAATTTCACATTTATTTCCATGACTAACTTGTTATGCTATATTAGAGCAAAACAATGGAGGAGATATAGTCAGCTCAACACTAGCCTATTCGGTACCCGTCATCTCGCTAACAAACCAATTCGGCATCACCTAAACTTTATATAGATTATATTTATTTAAAACTATTGGTAAATGAAATCTATCTGTAAAATTTAATTTTAACTAGGTAGTTTCTTAAATATTATTTCTAATAAATATTTTAATAAATTTATGTTAACATTAATAAAGAATACATTCGAAATTAAAACTCACTGCAATTACATTAGAACCGAAAAAAAAGGGCCAGCAGGTAGAAAATCTTTTCGGACTCTCATTTCATGAACAAGCATGTGTCAAAAGGCTTTCTATCTAGGTGGCCCTTTTTTTTCGGCTCGAGTGTACGTACGAATGAGTTGAATTAAATCTAAACTATATATTCAAAAACTGAAATGTTAGTTTTAATTAAAGAAGTTTAACAAGTTTATGCCTTTGTAGAATTTGTTCATCATCGAGATGACTAATTGTCGAGATAGCCCGCACCGAAAAAATCAAACCCACCTGTCATCGTATGAGCAAATCTTACGACCGAACACCTCTCTCGATGCAGTGCAATACACCAATTGCTTATTAACCAGCTCGTGCAACAATGTCTGATTGTCGGTTTGGTTGCGCTTCAAGCGATAGGCCGGTATGAAAGCGTAAACGCGATGGCCACGCTTGATGAAAAAATCGATGCAAATTTTCAGTGCCTTCACGGAGAAGAAACGGCCTTTGCTGTAACTAAAATAAAATACTTGTTACGTTACATTAAAATGACATAATATTATAAATAGACACCTATAACAATATAGAAATTGCCAAGAAACCTGAAAAAATACCTACGTCATTGCGATGTTTGAGCCATCAATAACAATCGGCCGCAGTCCGGCGAAGCTATTTTCATTATTGTAGTTTACATTATCGCTAATAAACTGATTGGCACTGTAATAACTTTTATTTATTGTTAGATTTACTTCGGCTGATGGTACTGATTGTTGATTGGTATCAATCACAGTGGCATCTGCCCATCTCGTTTCTTTGCGTTTCGGAGGGTTACGACAATCCCGTTGTTCATTAGAACTTTCATTTTCTTTTGCCGATTTTAACTTCTTTGATTTGTGTTCAGGACTGTCATCATGATCTTCTTCATTTTTCCTCTTAACGCTTTGACTCGCCAGAAACGCCTCTAAGGTCTTATGGACCTCGGTTAATTTTTGCAGGTCTAGCGCACCCACAAGATCTTGAGAAGTCGGCAATACGATTGGCGATAAGGCAACATCTTTAGTGGCGGCGATTCTGTTCGCAATAGGAGTGGAAGCAATAATTCGCTTCGATCTAAAGCCATTCGGCACTTTGGCATGATCCTGCTTCTTCGGCGAATTAGTGAGAGTTTTGTCATTGTCATTGTCATTGTCATTGCCATCATCATCATCATTACAGAGATTTATAACTGTATTCTCAATGGCTGAGAGTGAATTATCGCTTACATTTAAAACGGTCGCGGAGCCATCTCCGTCGCATTCATCAATTGTGACATATAAAGCTGTATTGCAACCTAATATTTAATTAATTATTACAGTATTATAATATGATTCAATATTTAACTAACCTGTACATGATTGGTTGCAACTTTTATCATTTCCATTATCATTAAAGTCTGTAAAAAGTAAAAACATTCTATTTAAATGAGAAAATAATAAGTGTTAATGAATTACTTGCCTTTTTCTAAAAATGAATCAGACATTTTGAATATAAAAAAAAGTTAAAATAACACTTTGGCAAGTGATGGATCTATGATATAAAAAAATTAATTAAATTATTAAAGAGGTTAAGTTTTTTTATTTGTTACCAACCGAATATGAATAAAAAAATTGAAGAATGTTGCGGCGCGCTAGCCACGAATTTAGCGAATTTGGCAAACGCACTCCGCTTATACTCGCTTTGAGTCTACGCTCAAGACGGATAACATGTTTGTTGCATCTTCAAGCGAACATCCACAGGAGACACCGGAAGCCAAATCAAACGCAATCGTTTTTTGGATCTACAATTCGATATTAAATAAATTTTCATGTTACACCAAATTACGTCGAGTAACTGCTTGGTGCTTAAGAGTAATTTACAATATACGCAATGCGGAAAGGTTTAATGGACCTTTAGAGGCGAACAAAATAAAAAATGTGCTGGACACATTTTCGTCTTTGCTCACTAACAAAAAATTTATCTGCAAACATATTGAAATGTTTATTACCGTTATTGTAATTTTAAAGAGGCATATGTATAAATATATAAATATAGACTTAATTTCCGACATTATAAAAACAATAACATTTTCTAGAGTTAGGGAAATCGGAGAAAGCGCTCCAAAGTTGGACCGTTCCTTCCCAACGGATCCTGTGGGAAAATGAGCATGTCTTCAACCCACGTATACATTAATAAATTTCTGTTGATTGTACCCTCTAAGCGCGGATCTTCCTTCAGCAGATCTCTATAATTATCACATGAAACAATGACGGCTCCTATCGCAGCTGCCGCTTGTACCAAAATCCTAAAATTAGCATCGAATTAATAAAACATTAAATGATTGCAGATGTACAGTTTTTCTTACCGATCGTCGTAGGAGCAGATTTTCCGGCCTTCAACCGTTCTAGATGCTGTGCAGTAAACTAGACGACGGTCTTCCAACTTTCTTAAGAGGTCCGGATCAGTCGATTGTTTCTGTTTAAGTCTAAAGTGTGGAATAAATGCGTACACACGGTGTCCGCGATTAAGGAAATAGTCTATACAAATTTTCAACCCTTTTACAGAAAACACTCTACCACTACCATGCCTGCAATAATAAAAAAAGAGTCTTATTAGTCTATTCCCTGTCAACGCATTTAAAATATGTTTCTTGTAATAATTGAGATTACATTCTTTATAACGTTGTTTTATGTAGAATTCATTTTTTTAAATTTGTTATAATTCATGCAAAATAAGTCGACAATTTAACGTTTTTGATCAACATTATTATATAAATTAGTTTGTTTCTTGTATATATGATGTGCATGCAAAAGGTAATAAGGGATCTCTGAGAAGAAATGTAAGAAGTGATTATTAATTAATTAAGGTAATATATTGTAATTGAGTTTGTACTTATTACATTGTTGTCGGCATAAAGAAGTGGAATCGGCTAGTGAGTGCAAATAAGAAGTGTTGTGTCAATCATAAATCGACCCTTCAAGTTGCCACCTGCTGTTAAGCGAAACAGCCTTTAAGTTTACTTGATAATTTGATATTTAATATAATTATGGTAACAAATTTATTACTTCGAGTAGTTAGGATAGGTAACAGGTAGTTACACTATTGTTGGGTTTATGGCCCTAGGACTAAAAACATAAAATTCGCTTCATCCACGTCTCTTATGGAACTCTTATGAACTCCATTTCTTTACGCCAGCATAGTACATATATCTCGCCAATTCTGTTATGTGATGGGCTATGGATCAATATAAAGAATAAATCAAAACAAATATTATTGAATAGCAAATATTGTTTCCACATTTAATCATTTGATTTATTTAATTAATCGAAAATTATGAAAGTGATAGTAAAATATGTAATGTATGCGTGTTATTAATCGCTTTAAATTATAGTAAATAGAGCAAGGAAATAAATGCTCTTACAACTACTACTGACTTCTAACGAAAACAACAAAAAAGTAGAAACTCATTTTGCAAACAATGGTTTTTCCAGAAAATTTCGGAAAAGACCAGTAATTTCTCGAACGCCGTACAGAGTGTTATGAAGAAGAAAGGCAAAATCACTTTTCATCATTGACCTCCTTACAGTACTTACTCTCACAGCTTACCATACCAGACAGGAAGAAATGTAAATCGGTCGGTGAGATTGGATTTTCCGAATTGATGCAAATAGTGTTGTTAACAAATCAATTACATAGTGATTAAAAGTTATCATGTTTATGTGTTGTTGACTGTATAATGGAATGTGCAAATATGAAAGTCCTATTTGGAATATCCCAACCAGGTTTGCGCAACAATTTATTAAACAATTGTGAATTTAGTAATGTACACAATATATATGTTTTACTACTACTACACATGAGAAGGAAAATTTTTATTTTATCCTATTACTATTTTTAATTATGTTGGGAATTCAAACATTTTCATGGGTTTTTCTCGACATTTGGCGTTATGACAAATAACTAGGTGACATTAAATCCATTTTAAGTAGATGTGTATCTTTTGCGGCTAGAAAGACGAACTCAACACTAGATAATTTAGATAAAAACTTACTAAAATCCGACGAAAATAAAATGAACACTTTGCCATTAAATAAAATTGTGACCTTGACTCATTGATATTCAATGGCAAACTGTTTTGTTCGTCTTCGTCTCATATCTAGATAGGTTGGATGTAAATAAAAATTAAATTTAGTAATTCAACGTAAATTATACGTAACCTTGAGCCAAAGGGTAACTGTTTCGTTCATCTTTGCCTCATGTGAACCATAATAGTGAGGTCAATGAATGTCAGATGACATAAAAACGGAAAATAAATATATTAAATAGAATATGAACTCATTGATTCGCTTAATGATTAAAGATTTTGATCGTTAGGGCAAACCCTTAGCTGCAAAATATTTTCATCTTTGATGTTTCTAGCAACTTGATTTTTTAGTATTGTTAAACTTCATAAATATTAAATATCGATGGTTTCTTCTTGGCGTGCAAATTTTTGAAACCTCTTTCCGATTGTTCCTTGAGCATGGAATATATTCCATCAAATTTTTATCGAGATTCATCATCATTGGTCAAAAATGACGAAAACTGTTTTTTTTTATTTTTCGTACTACTTTGATAAAGGTCGTAAAATGTTTTAATAGAAAATACCAAAAAAGAAATTTTAAATATTCCCATCGTAGAGAAAAATCAATAAGAAATATTATAAAACTGCATGAAAAGTTTTATATATTTTTTATATAATGAATAATTTAAGCGTCCTTTCATACTTATAGCAGCAACTGTTATTTATCATGGTCCAGAACGCCTCACATGTTTACTGTCCAAAAAATTTAAAATAAGAATAAGTTTCCTTCAACTTAATTAAATAGTAACCTGTTTCCGGATCATCATAAACGATCTGATCTAATATTATTTACACTTGTCATAATCTTTATGACAGTTTTCTCCTTCAATATATAAATAAAAAGATTTAGAGAATTATTTCTGGTTATGAATCTAAAACGTTACTTTGGTGACATTGCCGTCTTATGCATTGCAATCGTCAGATATTTGAAATACAATAAAATTGCGTTTCATAATAATTTCGAATAGAAATTCCCCACAGTGTGCAACATCATAACCAACAACATTCACGATTCAATTTTATCCACACAACCGTAAGTCCTGCTGCTATACTTGAATGTAGAAGTAGTTTATTGACGTAACCGTAACTTAAAGCAAGATTTCAATATCATTTTTTCTTTTCTATTTTTAGGCTGATACATAAATGATTGGTGTAAAAATAACGCACAAATATCAAAATTTTAATCGACGTAAAACAAAGGTTAATCAATTAACTAATTCAGCGTAAACAACAACAATCTAACAATCGTACGTGGATATTTTTCATTTCCAGCGTATATTTTTAGATACGCTTGCACTTTACACACCAAATTAAATTTGTCAATGTTACAATCAATTTTATTGAAATGTGTAGAATTTCCAAATAAATATAAGTCAAAATGACGTATTCAAACTGGTTTTATTTCATGTTTTTATCAATAAAAATGCGGCTACAACCGCATCAAGAGACATTTGGCAACATCAGTATCATAAATTTAATGAATATTGATATTCTTTTAATTATACGCCCAAAAAACGATTCAAATTTCGCATAGCAATAAATGCAGCAAAAAAATCACAAATTTATGTTTAGCTAACTTTTTCAATTCAAGTGAAATTTGACTCGTTATTCGGACATCATCTTATTGCCATATTCCCGCAAGCTCAGACAAACAACATTGACCAGATTTTAAGAGAAAAAAATCTATTCAAAAAGGCAGTAAAGAGAATAAGCAGCAGAAAAATAGAAAACACCTGAAGAAATGCTCCAAATGATGGTATTACGAAAAATGATTCGTTATTCGTACTACCTCCTGGAACGGATCATACAGGAATAGCAGGGTATTTTTACTATATAGGTAAAACTTTTCAATATTTAATAATGAATTCGAAAATTACGAACGTCGAATCTCAAGTGAGTATAAATAAACAAGCACCAAGAACTTTGATTCATCATTAAACTTTAATCTAAAGAAAAACCGATTTAGCCCATATTGTTGAGTGACAAATAATAAAAGTGATACTGACAATTTGTTTATTTAGTATTCCTGAAACTATGGCAGGCAGTCTAAATCTGTCGAAACCGGTTAGGAAATATAAATAAATAGAGATTACAGAGCAATTTATAAGTAAGTATGTATGTATACTTTACCCTATTTCCACTTATTTACGATAATCGAAATAATGCACGTTTGTTCATTCATTTAAAAAATATTTTCGTATTAAACACAATTGTGCTTTAAACTAGTGGAATTTAAAAGATTAGATTAAATATATTGATTTATCAAATTCGCAGACAAATCAAATTACATAGTTTTAAAGTCTAATCAAGTCATTTATCCATCGTTAATAATTTTTATGAGGTGTTCAAAGGCTTCAATTAGCAAAAAAATTAATAGACGTAATTATAATGATTTAATTGCAATATCGTTTTTATGCTATAAAACACTTTTTGATTGATAAAATTTACGTCAGCTCGTATGAAAGTAATCGACGTAATAGTATTCGAAAAACACTTAATTACTCATTTTAATACAATGTACACCTTGTTCAAATGTAGGTATAATATACGTAAAGGTTATCGAGCAAGTAGAAGTTGAAACTGAACTAATTGTATTCATTAATGTAGATTTCAAGTTAATATGTAACGACTAAAACTTTTTTATAATTAATCTTTTTGAATTAGATTGATCAAAATGTAATTTTTTGTGGTATACTGAAGAACATACTTATGCAAGATACAACAAGCAAAGTAGACTTGTTGCGGCAAGTCTTGACATGATTTCCTACATATGAAAGGTTGCAGACTAGAAGGGCGAACTGAACAAATGATAATTTGAATTGAATGAATAAACACGTAAATAATAAAATAAAAATAATCAATACACGCGCAGATTAATTTTGCAATAAATATTTTAAACTCTTGATTGTTGCAGTTTCTATGCTCGTTGAACTATAAAATAATAAAATCGTTCTCCACGTGCAATCAGCAAAGTTCCTAAGTATAAAATAATTCAATAAAAATACACTTGGAGAATTCACAAATATAGAAATTAGACTGTAGTTGATACTCAACAATTATTCACCAAGTGAGTTCAATAAACATCATAAACTTTATCGAGTTCCTAAGTACATATAATAATTTTAACCTTTTGTAAACCAACCAATCAACCATGTATGTTTTCTAAACATCTTCGAGGAACTTAATGTTATACTATCATACAGTTTTTGCAACCAGGTTCTATTAATAAAATTCCAAGTAATTTAAATTAGACCAAACAACATCACACATACACAGAAAACAGTAAAAAGTATTTTTTTAAACAAGGTAAAATTTATAAAGAAAAATAAACCTAATATGCAATTTCTAAGGTCATAAACACATAAATAAGAATCATTTAACCCGATTTAATAAAATTATCACATTTATAAATAAATAATTGAATAATTTCAATGTAGTACTGCAGCAGCTGTATAAATGTTTAGTGTTTTTCACTAGAAAATATCATGAATTAATTATATTTTAAACAACACTTTTTTGTAAGTATGTACAATACATCCCACCTTTTCCGGTAAGTAAAGTAAAATTCATAGTAATTATTTGCTAATAAAATATGAAAGTGACATTTGCCCTTTTAATAAAATTTTCGCTAATGTAATGAAATTCCAGTGATACACATTTGCCTTGAATAAATAAAGAGTACACATTAGTTGTTTATGCATCGAGTATATATCGATTATATTTAGAATATTAATAAATTACATTTTTCCTAGAATTGTGTGCGGTGTATATAGGACGACCATATGTGACACAATTCTTTTCCGAAAGTTTGTTTTCCCATACGCTTCGCCGTAACCGGCACAATTATTACGAATTCAGGCAGTCCCACGAAAAAGTAAAAGTGAATACGCTCAATCAGATTTCCACGATAATTAAATTTAGCGGTGTTAGAGGCGAATAAATCGTCGCACTCACTTTTATTTTTACGATTGTGAGCCGCGCGCGCGTTGACTAAGTGTCGCTTCGTCTTCGGATGGCTGGCACTGGGCCAACCACTATTTCACGGGAAAATGATTATATCAGATTAGCAGCTAGTTTTGTTCAATGAAAATCCTTGATTAAAAAACGCTAATAATTAAGATAAACATGCGGCGGCTAAAATTATTTTTTGCGGTAATTGCTCCGCATTTAAAAAAAAATAAGATGTTAACAAAAAGTGTTTGCTTGTATTTATAAAAAAAACTAGCATTGAATAAATCAAAAATTATTTATGAAGCTCAAATGTACTTCAACATAATAAAAACGTTTATAAATTACATTTGCCAATTAAAGATACGTCCAACTTAGAGTTGGGAGAGATTTTCGGATGCGTTTCAATGTCGGCAGCGATTTAATAATTGATGAATACAGTGATAAGAGCCAAAGCCATTTGAGATGCCAATTTTATAAATGTGCAAGTGTAGCTAAATTCACATCTTTATGAAGATTTTGAACAAAGCGCGGCCAAATATTCATAATTTCGTGCGTTTAAACCACAAATACTTTATTGAACAAATACAATTTATTAAATAACAACAATATTTATATGTGAAAGAAAAGTGTAATTTGTTGCGTAAATGTTGGCGACTTTTAGATGCGTTTCAATGTCAGCAACGAATGAATAATTGATGAAAACTTAAATAAATTAACTAAAAGCAAAATAAAAGTGCAAATAGCTAGATAAATTCAAATCTTTATGAGACTTTCGAACAAAGTGTAGCCTAGCATGCATAATCCCATGCGTTTCGACCCCAAATAATTTATAGAAAAAATATAATTTACAAAATAACAACAATCCTTCTATATTGGCCATTTTAAGATGCGTTGCAATGTCAGAAACGAATTAATAATTGATGAAAACTTAAATAAATTAAATAAAAGCCAAATCTATTTGATATGCTATTTTTATAAATAGCTTAATTCACATCTTTATGATACTTTCGAACAAAGTGCAGCCTAGCATTCACAATTACGTGCGTTTCGACCCCGAATACTTTATAGAACAAAGCAACAATAAATACAATTTTCAAAATAACAATAATATTTATGTATTAAAAACAAGTCTAATTTGCCTCGTATATATGTTGATGATTTTAATGTCCCAATGACTTAATAATGGATGAAATCTTATGTATATTAATTTCTATTTGATGTGCTATTTTTATAAGTGTGCAAATAGCTAATTTCACATCTTGATGAGGTTTTTGAACAAAATATTGTTTGGCATTCGTAAATACGTGCATTTCGACAAAAAGAACTTTATAGAAAAAAACAACAACAATAGCAATACTACTGGAATTTAGATAATAAAAACAATTAACGTTCGTCATTTAAAGATACATGCACGTCCAACTCGACTCGTATAAATTAGCGATTTTAAGATTCGTTTCAATGTCACCAACGATTTAATAATTGATGAAAATATCTACACATTAATAAGAGCCAAATCTATCTGAATTGCCATTTTTATAAATATGGAAATATTAATTTCGGACAAAGTGCAGCTATGTTTTGATTCAATCCCAAAATTGATTACATAAAACCACTAAACTAAATTTACTGTACAACAATATTATTGCCATTTTCAATGCAATAAAAAGTTAATGTATGCCAATTAAAGATTAATAATTGATGAAGGCACGTGTATATTTCATTTCAGATGCCATTTTTCTAATAATGTGCAAATAATTTCCCACATCGGTCAAAGTACAATCTTGCATTCGCAACTACGTACGATTAGACCCCAAATACCATGCATAAAAAAGTAACAACAAATACAACTTACGACATAGCAATATTACTGCCATCAATCACAATCGGTTTAAGTCCAGACTTTGGAATTCCACCATCAAACTGGATATTCTCTGATATGAACTGCTCTGTGGAGCTGTATGTCGAACTATTGTTAGGTACTCTATTATTATTACCCACATTATTAGCAATATCAGGTGGTTCTGGAATAGCTTCGATTGCGTTTAGGGCTTGAGAGCTGGAAAGCACACCTCTATTTTTTAACTTGTTGCATATTGTTCTATATTGTGCAGTAAATTTATTGTGAAGGTGAACAAGCTCCTTCAACTCATTTGAATGTCGATTCATTTCTAGTAGCTGGTTCTTTTTTTTCTTTCCCTTTTTCTTCTTTTTTGATACAATCTGATTTTTTACTACTAATGGTTTTAGAGATTTTCTTCTTTTGGGGCTTGGAGGATTGAGTTTTTTTTTCGCTTTTGTCGGTGGCATTGTGACTGATTTATTTAGTACGGGTGAGTCCTCTATTACTATTGTTGGGAAGGTTGGAAAAGATTGTGAAACAATCTCAATTTCACTATCGGACTCACACGATAGCACTACAACATCCTCGGTTTGCAAGGATGTAGGGCTATCGATGCTATCATCAATAGTTATGACGGTATCATTTAACTCTAAATCTAAAGTAATTTGGCGTATTAATAAACACAAATGGAAGCACTTTAAATTTCTATGGTTACCTGTACTCGAAATCATTGGCGGTTTTAGTACGTCCATATGATGTATAGGAATGATACAACCCGCTGAATTAACGTAATATACTAGAAATTATACACCAGTTAGTAAAATGCAAGAAAGTAACATTTAATTTACCTTAGAATCTACTAAATGAAATGGGAATTATCGCATGGAGTATCTGAGGTTAGGTTAGCTTTCGCTACAACGAACTTCACTCTGGTTGGCAACATATGTTATATTGCATCTCTGTCTGATATATTGAACATGTATGTTTTTATCTACGGTCAATAGAAATATAAAATTGTCAATAAAAGAAAATAATGAAACATTTTGAAACTTTATCGCTCATTTAATTAGCATCAAAGTAATAAATCTTAAAGGAAAAATACATTTACTTAAATTATATAACTAGCTAACTTCATGGATGTTTTTGGTATAGATTTTTTGACAGAAATCAACAAATGTGTATGTGGTGTATGTATTATCAAATCAAATTATTATAATTGTACGCTTTTCAATTACAAAACATTCCTTATTAATGTTTTCGTTATGTGTTTGTTTACCGGTCAAATTGTTTATAAAATGAAAATAAACGCATTAAGTCAATAAGCAGCAACAACACTTTAAAAACATTTAATTGTTGTTTATTAAAAATTGATATTTTTAACATTTGTTTACTGTCCCTCTTAATTTTCATCGCATTAAAAACTACGCTTTAGTTGACAAAGACGCTAAAGATAATAAACTTCCTTGCAGCAACAAAGGGAAACTTGTTTTGATGCTGAATTTTTGTTTATTTACAACGTGATTGGTGTAAATATTTAGAAATTATTAGTGTCGTCTTTTGTAATTCGCAATCAAAACATATTATGATCTTAAACTAAATTGAAAAAATACTACGCTTCATGAATGGAAATGGAAAACAATCGGTTCTAAATAAGTTTGTTGTTTTCGTTGTTATTTTGTTTCTGCGCTCAATTTTTTGAACACTCAAAGTATTACTTAAATCGCGCTAAGTCATAAAAATATGTTTACAAAATTAAAGTCGATAATAATAAATAAAAGATGACCATGATAGACATGAAAAAATCATTTTACAGATTTTTTAAAAACTGTGTGAAAATTATTGCAAAAAAAAATTGTAATTAGGTTTCTACGCTTAAACTTTATTAAAACACTCGAACTATTACTCAAATCGCGATAAATAATTTTCAGTGAAGATTACTCATAAAAATATGTTTATAAAATTAAAATCGATAGTAAAATTAAAAGATTGCCATCTTTGGTGCGATGCAACAACATAAACGTACATGTAAATATTGTAAAAACACTTTACATCTAGTTGAATTGACAAAATTAATAGTCGCAAAAATTTGTTGTTTTAATGGCAATTTTGTATTTACGCTCAACTTTGTTTTCAAATTGAACAATCCAACTATTACTTAAATTGATAAGAAATTTTCTGGGAAGATTACTCATAAAAAATATGTTTATGGAATTATAATCGATTATTCTGTAAACAAAATAAAAGAATAACCATTTTTAGTGTAAAATTCGCCGATAATGATAAAAATGCGCAGATATTAATTGACAAATAATATTATGCATTCACCATTAAATTTATTAAATATTTTTTCAATTTGAACGCAAATTAATTGCACAAACACTACTACGTCTCAAGACGAGTGGACAAGATAATAAATTAATTCATTATTTTCATCGCAATGTTGTTTCTATGCTCAACTTTATTTCCAAACGAACAATCGAAATATGTATAGGTATGTATTACTTCAATTGAGATAAGTATTTTCGGGGAACTCCACTGATAAAAAAAAATATTTATGAAAGTAAGGCGGGTGTGATAATAAAATAGTTAGTTATGTAACAAGTGCAAAATTGCCGTTTAATGCGATCTAGAAGATTACATTTTGAATATTTGCACAAAATTGCGTTAATACTAATAATTTTATGAAAATAGTGTAAATAATCGCATAGGTAAACATTCTTTATTTGATTTATTAATGTAAATAAACACTGCGTCGCAAGATGAATATTAACAACATTGTTTTAAGTAAGTTTGTTGTTTTTGTTGCAATTCTACTTTTAACCATTTAAAGTGGGTTGCATTTTATGCTCATTCAATAATTTGTAATAACATTTCACTTTTCTATTTTACAATATAAGACATTATTAATATATAATTTATATAGCAAGTATTCATCATTTTTTTTTCGATATTGAATTGATTTTTATATTAAAATTAAACAATTAAAACTGATTTTTCCAAAAAATATCTATGTAACAAATTCAAAATTTTTGAATTTCATGTTTTCTCCAATATTTTGTAATGTATAATAACATTTCTCTTTACTATTTTACAACATAAAACATTATAAAAATAAAATTTATAACAAAATAATTAAATAAGGCCCACCGAAATTACTTAAGTAATGAGTCGATTGTTTTTATAGCAAAAGTGTTATAGTTAAAAGTAAACCTTTAATTAAGGCATGAAACAGTAAAATATCCAATAGATAAATCGATTTTAAATAAAAAGGTCTTACCCAGAGCAGTGGTGAATCGAGAAGAAGGTTGAAAGTTGTAAGGAAGAAAGCTCGGTTTGAAAATCGGAGAAATTGAGAGGGTGGCAAACAAAAGGTGTTTTAGAGGAAGGTTACAGATGGTAAAAATGTTGGGAAAAACCCGCGGGTTGATTTGAATAGACTGTTAATAGTAGTGTCATAAAATTACAGAAAGATGAAGGAATGAATAAATATAGTAGGATTTTTTGACTCTGGCGGGTTGCCCCGCTGTGAGGCCATAATTAGCGGCTGATTCGGTGTATACGTTGTATCCTTTTCTCTCTTTAACACCACACGCTGAAAGAGAGGGAAGATTTGAAATTTGCGCAGTATTGCCTGTTCCGTTTTAACTTTTTTTATAGAAGATATAGAAGAATGGAATATTATTTGAGCATGCCGCGATTTACAGTCGCCTGTACCTACAGCATAAATAATTGTGTTGTTTTTATTAAAATTTTGTTTCTATGCTCAATTTTTTGCAAAGCGAACAATCGAAGTAGGTATTACCTACATACTTAAATTGAGATAATAAAGTAAGTATTTTTCGAGGAAGATTACGCATATAAAAAATATTTATAAAATTACAATCGATTGTTTTAAATAAAAGCAACTATTTTGCTGCAACATTTACTTGTACAACTAATGAAAGACTCAAAAACAACAAAGTTGAATGAAATATTGTACGTGTTTGATAAAGAATCAAGGTGAATTGAAAACTATGTAGTGCAAATAATGATTGTATAAACATTGCTCATGTAGATTATTTAATGAAAGATTAACTCTATTTCCATGCGATGTTGGCTGAAAATTATTACGAATAAATGTCACATATTTCCTTTTAAGGTATTGCCTAGACATCAATGATAAGATAAATGCGAAGATAAACGAACGAAAATATGTTTGGTAGGCTAGGTTGTATTTCATTTAGGTACTTGGAAATATTTATTCTACAAAAAATTCAAATAAAAACTAGTTATAGAAAAAAAAAGGGGACTTTCTGTGAGCGATGAGAGGAAACACCTATCTCTCTATAAATAGTAAATATGCAAATTGCAAATTCTAATAATATACGCATCCGACAACAACAAACAAACAACACGCGTTAATCAAAGCGCGTCTGATTAAAACACACATGTGAATTACATCGTGTGTGTATAATATGTATGTAATTTAATATTTCGGATCGATCCCGCCGCCGCTTTTCTCCCAAGGATGATGTTTTCATGGCTGGTGAATATTTTAAAGCAGCAGCAGCAGCGCGCCGCACGTTTTTTCCTCTCGCGCGCGCGTCCATTATAGAAATATATTCTCGGAACATCATTGATAAGACAGCGGCGGCGTCGTAGTCAGAAGCGATTATGCAATTCAGCGCTTCAAGGCCGACAACGACAACAACGACGACGACGGGGCTGCTGCTCTCGATTGAGATGATCAAGTCGTTTGACGCACCAATTAATTGACAATTAAATCGTATAGATAAATATTGCATGATATTTTTTCGGAAAGCGATTGTTTGTCATAGGTAAACATACGTTTTTTTTTTTGGAAGTTTTTAATTTATAAAAATGAGACATGAGACATTGTAAGGTTTATTTATTTATCAAATTCCATTAGATTTTAAGTAAGATTTTCTAGTTTTTTAATATTTTTTAAAAGATTTTATTGCAGAAATAACTATACTATTATTTAAGTTTTTGACAATTTTTTAAACATTCCATTTGCCACATTAATTGATAAAAATAAAACATTGTAAACTTTATTTATTTAGTAAATATTTAAATAAGTGTTCGATATTTTTTAAAAGATTTTATCGCATAAATAAATATACATAGGTACTACTTGAATTTACGTTTCTAAAATTTTTGAAACAGTTTGCACGTGCTTTTTGAAGATTGTGTATTTAATGAATTCCAGTTATTGTTGAAATAGGTTTAAAATAGATTTTTTTATAACAAAAATACCCGTTTTATGCAATAAAATGATTTTATCGTAGAGATAAACGCTCCTTCTAACTATTTTTAAAGCTATGCGTCATTTTTGATATTTGTTGAGTGCTATAATTATTATATGTTTTATAAAACGTTATTAATAATTTTAAATGATTATCTACTTCGAAATAATTTTAAATGTGAAAAATATGCATAACATGGCAACAACAAAATAAATTTGAAAGTCTATTTAGTTATCGATATTTTTAAAAAGAGAAACTTTGGAAAAACAGGTATTATTCCTTCAGAATAACAACTTAAGTTGAGTTAAAATTATACAAAACATCCAGATTAAAGATTTTAGATAGATTAAAACGTTGTTCAACTAAGAATCTTTAATAAAATAAAAAATTGGTAACATTTTTATGCAATTTTTTAGCATTCTTTAATGGAAAAACATATTATTTCTTCAAAACAATAATTTTTGCTGTATTAAAGATATTATTTAATTGAAAATTGTTAAAAAAACTTTTTAGGCAAGTTATCGATTCTAAGTCTCATTAAAAATATTTTCAAGCAGAACAAATATTTCTTTTAATTTAAAATAGAAATTCTACGCATATCAAAAAGATTGTTAAAACAATAGAAACTTATCAAAAGTTTTTTAAATTAAATGAAGGAGTAATTACACAAAAAAATTAATCTGATTAAGAACAATGCTTGTTTAAAAAAGATTAAAATAACTTTTAACAAGTTATTAATAACTTTAAATGGAAAAATATGCTGAAATGTAAAATGCCAATTTTAGTTGCATTGTTTAATTAAAATTCCATTTTCTGGCAGACTTTTCCAACGCAAAAAATATCATTCATTCGAGACAATTGCTTTAAAAATATATTAAAACAATTTTTAGGCAAGTTTCTAGCCAACGAAATATTATTCATTCGACAACAATTTGAGTGACATAAAACAATTTTTTGTATTAAAAATACAATTGCTAGCTGTAAAAAATCTAAACTGCAACAGTTTTTGCGAATTGAAATTTGATAAACAATGAAAAGGCAAACATATCAACGAACTCTTAACTACATGCAATTAATTCTCGCGCATAGTTAAATATAATGCGAATTTAGTTAGAATCAGTACGACGCTTGCCAATTCGTCGCAGAAATAAACACCAAGCAAACATACACAAAAAAATCGAGCGCGTTGAATTTTCGGAAACGGCCCAATTTCCGCGACACCCGAAAGGCATAAGCAGTTCCACATCCCTAGCGCAATTCGCCGAACTCGAACTGATACGTTCTAGGTAGACGATGCTCGTTACGTAATTTCAGGAATGTTGGTCAATACGGTGGCAAATGCGAGTGCGCATCAAAATTCCGGCAACGGTTCGTATTTACTATTTGTTTGAAAACAGAACAACACAACGAAGGAAACGGACGACGTGTTTGCCTGCAACGAACGCGCACTATGTTAATCCTTAAAAACGCAGATAATTTCAATCGTAAACAAATATATTAAGCGAGCCACGTGAGGTTGATGCAGCAGCGACTGAAAACAACAACAAACGTGTAATTACTGTCCAACGGCGAGAAATGCACTCTAATTGCTGTTTTGCTAGAAGTTGAATAAAAAAAATTGAAAAAAAAACGCGTCAAACTATTATCATGATTGTTGTCACATATTTGTATTAATTCAATCACATTAATTTGTAAATAAAGATGCATGTGTGTGAACTCGTATAACCTTTCATTCTATTCAACTTTAACACTTTTTACCTAAAATGATAATTTTACTATACTATCCAAGGGCGACGTTTCAATTAGCAATCCAATTATTATATAGTTGTCACATGTGTATTAATTAAATTATAGTAAAAAAAAACTCAATTAATCATAATGAATAAAACGCATTATAATGCGACTTGAACTCTTCTGTCCTTTACAACTTTAAAGCATGATAAGTTTTAGTAAAAATATTTGGAATGTTTGATTTAATGCATTTGTAAATAAATCATTACGCTGAATTGTTGCAGAGTTCATGTTGTGAAAATATTTGATATTAAAACAAAATTGTTTATTATATTTTTGTTTTTAATAGTTATTGGTCCAATTGTATTTTAATATTTGATATCTGGATAAAAAAATTCATTAATCAAATGCACATCGGTGCGACTTGACTTTTCAACTTTAAAGCATATTGCTAAAAATGATAATTATTAGTGTATATATTTGGAATATTAGTTTTAATGCATTTGTAAATATAAATAAGCAAACAGATTATTATGCTGAATTGTAGTGGAAATATTTAATATTAAGAAGAAATTGTTAATAAAATTGTGTATTTTAATACTTTTCCAACGATTTATAAGTATTTAAGGATTATTTTGTTTTAAAATTTCATATCCGAAGTTAATTGTTAGATTGTTAATATCTGTTTGTGATCATTTAAAAAGAGAAAAAAATAGCAAACAAATTATTTTGCTGAATTGTAGTGGAAATATTTAATATTAAGAAGAAATTGTTAATTAAATTGTATATTTTAATGCTTTCCTCTCGAATTTAAGGATAATTTTGTTTTAAATTGTTTGTTTTAGACTGTTAATATTTTTTGTGATGATTTACATATTACATCTAAAAAGGGAAAATACAACAAACAATCTTTTTTTCTTCTTATTAAACGGGGAATTATTATTTTTGTCACATTAGCATTAATTCAATCACAAAAAAGTGCATACACATATGCGACTTGACCTTTCCTAACCTTTTATTTTGTTCGACTTTAACACATTTTGTATAAAATGATAATTATTGCGGTAGCGAGAATATTAGGTTTTCAGAGAAAATGTTCAATTTGACAGCGTTATCACAAAATACAGAAAGAAAACTTTCAATTTTCATTTCCACGAAAATCGTCTTTCTACGAATTTCAATTTTGAATGAAATCCAATTCTCTGCCCAAATAAAATCTTTCTTCCCCAGCGCTTATTATTTATCTATCTACTATACTAGAAGTATAATTAATGATGTGAAAGAGAACGAATTTACCTGTAATCTATTATTTTAGCATTATGTAAACACATTAAATTATTTTTTTGTGCGTTTTCTGGGAAACACTCTATTAAATTAAAATTTATGCGCATGTGAATTTTAGCAGACGTTATCAAACTGGTATTTCAAAAGGGAATTCTTGTCTGTTTTACACGACTCTAACATTTGGTATAAACTGACCCTAAACTGGTCATGACAGGTTAGAACTTGACTTCCAAGCACATATATCGATTTAGCATTACATCAAATATCGCCAATATCAGCTGTTGTGTTATAAAGTAGAACATCGCACGCGATATTTACAAACAATTATTCCGCAGAGAGAAAAAAAACGGTTTTGTTTTGATTCCCCGACTGACGTTGTGTTACAGCATAATTTCATTAGATGAAATTCCAACGAACAGCATCGATTTCCGATGAGTAACGTGTTCCAACGTGTTGATGTCGGGTTTTTGGGGATTCCTCGAACAGACATGTGATGTTCTCCCACCGCGCCGGCGAGTATATAAGCGCAACTCAAAACACGTTGCGTCACAAACTAAACTCAGACTCGAAGCTGTACGTACACGACGATTTTTCGTTAAGTGGATTATATTATAATTGCACAACGTTGTAAAATTCAAATTAATACTACAATTGCACAACGTTGTAAAGTTACCATTAATCAAGATTGTGTAATAACTAATATATCTAGTGCAAACATGTGTGTTTCTAAAATGAGGGATGATAATAAATGCAAGATGTTGAATAGGTAAGCTATTACGGGTTGAATAAACAAAAGGGTAGTTTTGCAATATGAGTGATATTTCTAGAGGAAGTGTGGGACGAGCCATTAATCGTGTGCTCATCCAAGCCCGGCTGGAAAATCGCCTGATTTGTGGATTAATTCCGGCCATATCGTACTTGGAGGACAATCCGGACGATGCCCTGATGTGTCTCGTGCCGGAGACGCGACCGGGTGACTCCACCACACACATGCAGACAGTTCTTCTGCAGGCGTTCTGCTACGAAAACTACATTCCAGTGATTAAGGTAAATATATTTTAAAAAGATATATACGTGGATATTCCCATGCACAAAAAAATGTGAAAGTTTACTTACATTACGTCAATACGAGATTCCAAGTAAAAGTTTCTGTATAGCCTCAATACTCACCACTTTTATTCACCTTGACACATTCTGTAAGCAAAATAATGTTTTATTGATATTGTCGCGGTTAATGCCAGAGTTCAAGGTTACTAATGTTTTACTAACCCCTTATGTTTTGTTGTTGTTGCAGGTGGACTGTGGCGAGAAGTTAGCGGAGGTGTGCGGCTTATCGTCCAACAATCTGAAAGCGCAGCCAATTGATTGTTCGTGCGTTGTGGTGACACGTAATCTAACCATTCCATGGGACGAGGGACTCGATCCACCATTGACCACGAATGAAAAAATTTTAGCTGATTTCTATGAATGTACGCTGGAGGAATATCCATCGCCCATCATTCAGCTTCCAAGATGAACGAGATCTGCAAGTGAAAATTATTTTAAAATAAATAAAAAAACAAGGAATTTTTCATTCTCCAATTGAGGATTTATTGATAATTTAATGATGCATTTATCGAAACGGTGGTACGCTACTGTTATGTATTTTACGATGAAGTAATTTAAGAGGCAATCCAAAATGAATCATGAACATAACACGACGTTTAAACATGATAATGATAAGATGATTAAATAATTAAGGAGTTTACTAACACTAAAAAAAAAGATGTTTAAGTATATATTGTTGTTAAGATTTGATCAATTGTATTAATAATTGTAAAATTGTGTAATAATTTGTTAATGTTTGTTAAAGTTTTTAAGCGCAATGATATTATGATTCTGTGCGGAATTTGTAAATTTGTGATAATTGATATGATTGATTTGTGAAAAACTTATAAAATTGTTATTGATTGTAAATGATTTCTGATAGAATTATTATATAGAGAATAAAAGAATATTTTTAACTTTTAAATACGTGTTTACATTGTTATCACCTTATTAATGTAATATTTATTAGTTGGTAATTAGTCGTCGTGGTTTATTACAATATTATTGTTTGACGCAAACAAGGAGTTGTTGTTAGAAATGTTTCAGTAGTATTCAATCAATTTTATATTAATAGCAAGGCTGTTGAATTTTGATAGCTTGCAAATATGCTTTGCGCGTCAAAGATAATTGCTTTTATTAACAAATTAATCAGATATTGATTATGTATTATCGAATTTTGAATAATCACCATTTGTTTGCATCTAATTAAACACGTTCAATAGTAAACATTTCTTTATTTATTTAATTGTTTTTTTACGGTGCCAATGAGACTACGGAATTGCTTATCCAAATAATTTGTTTGTTTGTACATATATCCGTTCTATTTTTTTTTGAATTTATCTGTTTTAAATGCTTATTTAAAAGTAAAAGAATGTTAGAACATGTGTTAATTTTTTTAACCATGTCATTTTTGTATACCTAACGGGAGATTTTACAAAAAACATGATTTTGTGGTTAAGTTGTTATTGTTATAAAAAATCGTAATGTTATTAATAAATATTTAAAGAAAGCGACAGATTTTTGAATTATCTTAATTTTAATTACATAAAAAATTAATTACTTTTTTCTATGTTGATAACGATAAAAATGTGTAGCAAATAGCAAATAAATGACGAAATTGTTAAATTATTCAATAATTTTAATTTTATGATAAATTTATATGCAACCTAAAATACACTTACAATACCGCCATCTGTAGTAGGAAATTATTACAAAAAAGTAATACAGGATGCTTCGTTTGCGCCATCTTCCTGAGAATAGCTGAACAAATAAATTATAATTAATTATTGTTTTAAATTAAAAATCGTAAAAATATGCAAATTATTTTATTATCATAGTATTGAAATTAAAAATTGACAAAAATATCTTATACAGAATAATCTAGCATAAAAAATATGTTATTCACTAAAAAATACTAAATATCTCAAAAATTTAGAAAATATCTACGTAATAATTAATAATTTAAAGAGTTAAGCAATTGTCATAAAGATGGCGTGTTGTTCAATAATATCGTAATCTGTAATTAACGCAAAAATACAAGCATTGAGGTTGCATTCCATTTTTCATATCATACTTAAAGATATTTAAAAATAAAATAATATTATTGTGATTAAAATTGGCTACTCAATAAATCTATAATAAAATATAGATAAACTTACTACCTAATAATAATTACAAGATTGCTGCTATTGAGAAGTAGATGTCGCGGTCATGTAAAAAAATGAAAACTCTTAAAAAGGCATTGTTTCATCAAATTTGAATGCGGCTGCTTGCAGATATAATTTAAGATTGAAACATTGGAAATAGCCGTAATCCAACCGGTAATTGATAGGTAAGCTGATGTTGGATGAATGCATTGGAAAAAAGATAAAACGAAAAGGAAATTCCTTTGATTATACGTGATAAAAATGCGAACGCGCGAGCGAATGATTGGCGTAATTTAGATGCGGAAAGCCGCATTATTTATGTGATTGATTCATTAGAGATGCGGTGGCACAAAGCACGTTCGCCACCAAGGCGTGTTAGTATGATCAATGTAGTATGTAATTGTGTACCGGGGACCACCCATTGTTCGGAACTGAAAAGGGTGCAAATAATTAGACACGCACTTCAGTTCGGCCCCATTGTTATGACATGTACGCGAGTTTCTGAGCCCAATGTTTAAATTACTATCGCATTGTTTACGATCGCTAAATCCGTATACTCCGCAATGTTTTCACGTAATTAATTAGGTGATTCGATCGAATGTAGTCATGTTGTGTATTACATACTGCTTCAGAAATATCCAATATTTTTTAATAAAAATTTCTAACCATCAACATTTTCTGGTTATTGTTTGTTGATCCGTCGTAAAACAAATTCAATAGTTTATTTTCTATATACAAAGTGTGGATTATATAAATTTAATGCAAACTTATAGAAAATAGTAAATTTGTGTCACTGTAGCGATTAATTGTTGCATTTTTGCGAGGAATTTGTGACTATGAGCACTTGGTAGTTCATCTAAACGTTTAACTGCTCCATTTTTGGGAAGAATTTGTAAACATTAACACTTTGTAGTTATTGTTCTGCCATTTAGTGATACATCATACTACAGGCTCATAAACTTACTATCTATAACAAGAATTTGTTACTTTAAAACGGATATTTTTGCATTTGTTGCTAATCCATTATGAATCTAAAGAGAAAATCATATAAAATTCATTAAAAATTAAGCAGAAACCTGTAAATATGTGATTTAATACATACTACAAAGATTCTTTTTCAATAAAATTTATCAAAAATCTTTAACCAATGTTGAAGCAAACGCTTATATTGATACTTCATCGTTTAATTATTAGATTTCGGAAGTCTTTAAGCAACATATTTGATCGCATCGTATCTATGTACATAATCATTTACTCCAATGCAATAATAGACATTGTGTGTGAATGCATTTCGACAAAAATATGAATCGTTTTATCATTCAGTGTGTGTTCCATTCGGATAATGTTAATCCCAATTTGGTTGCTCATTCGACGTTACAATAAGTCGATTAATAGGATTATGTGGGGATAAATTAGTTCTATATATTTGCTGATCAGATCAGTCATATGTGGCCGCAGCGAAAAAGCGAACGAACAAAACCATTCGGCATAATTCTCACAGCGAGCGCGCGCGCGCTCGCCCCGACATTTGCATATAAGCCATTTACGCTTTCGTATATACTATATCGAACACAGGCCGCATACCATTTGCATAATTAATTGAATATTGCCGCAAAATTGAGCTTACTTACAGGTGATATCATCGCAGCAACATCGTAGAAAATTCAATAAGCGCACAAAGAAATCCGTCAACGCAACGCGTAACACCTGTCCCACCATCCATGGCGATACGTCGACATCGTATTTACTCTAATAAATTGTAATTTCATTCACAATTTACATATAACTACAACATTTTATTTACAATCCGATTGTAATGTGAGTATTATTCTAAATTAAGAGAATAACATTTTAAGATATTTTATTCCAGGTGCTTTAAAGTCGATTCTGAAGTTAAAAAATCGTGTAGTTTTGTAATAATCCACACAAAAATGATAATAAAATGTAGTTTTTTGTCAAAAATCACATAAGTTGTTATGACTATTTTCAATTTTAACATTTAATTAAAGATAAATGAACAACAACCGTCATTTTTTTATAAATAAAGTGCCATAATTAATAATTGATTAGATACTGTAAATATTTCGAAAAATAAAAATTTTTTATATTATCACAAAAGAAACATTTTTTTCATCATTGTTATTTTTTTACATTTTCGCGTTATTTTCTCCAACATTCATGTAAGCCAGCCGCATAAATCTTTTATAAAAAACACATTCATTTATTTTTATTTGACTTATATTTGTCTTGCTAGATCTAAATGATGTGATGAAGCTGGATGCGGTTGCAAAGTCGCAAAGCCAACGCGCTGCTGCTGCGAAACGTGCAGAGACAATGCCGTCCGCATCAATGAGGGTGTTTGTTGTGTAATTGGCAAAGCGTCGTCGTCGTCATTGTATGTGTGTGTGGGGGTTTGAAGAACAGTGCAGCAACAACGAGCGACCATAATTTGTCAAACTGCGGCGTAACGTCCGCTCCGTTTATTCTTCCAATCATTCATATGACAATTATCAGTCACAGCGTGGCTTAGATTACTCCGTGCGGAGCGTCAAGACTACGTGTAATTAAAAATTCTTATAAACCAGCTACAAACGAATATACTTATCGTTAGTCGAAAATTTGGTCCAATTTTAAACATTTTAATGCAAAAAATGCGACATACTCTAATAATAATTTTATATAAAATATAGTTTATAGGTAACTCTGGTTTATTTAATATTATATTAGGTGATTCCATAAGTTCGTGCCCGATTTGCGCGTTGCCAGAAACATTCCTTTTTGACTGTGCTGTTATCAATCTTATAATCATATTATTTACTGACGTGAACTACAGATCCATTGAGTCAACACAATTAAAAAAAATTAACTTAAATTAAGTTGTGTGCAGGGTTAGTATTCAAAATGGAAAATGATAAGTTGCATATGCGACGTGTCATATTATACGAATTTAAAAAAGGAACGAGTGTCGGTACTGCTGCAAAAAAATAATAAAGGCATTTATTTGAATCTCCAAGAACAGTTAAAAAGTGTTTTGGTTGATTTGGAAATGATGATTTCAGTTTAAACAATCAACCTCGCTCTGCGCGACTTTTCGGCATTAATAATGACTGTATCCGTGATTTGGTGAATAGTAATCCAAGAATTTCGACTTAAGAGATTGCTGAGAACTTAAATGTTGACAAATCGA
>JARJDW010017609.1:12327-60083 GCA_030264715.1 Adinopsis sp. GC000173 | reverse complement strand
TTCGTTTCTCCTTTGCAACGATTGTTGAGGCGTCTTGATAAGTGATTGTCGTTGCGTTGCTCGTCTAAAATCGGGATGATTATTAGCAACAATGCGGAGTCCCAACTGTTGCAAACAAGGTTCGAAAGAAAGAATACATATTTACATTTGGTTTAGAACATTTTTTCTAAGATGCAACCCATCTTTCACATTTATGCTACTTGAGTTACGGAATTTTATTATTATATTTATTATGTGTTATCACTTTCCTTATTTATAATTGTAAAATAACTGATTAAACGCGTATTATACTAAGGGTGGATGTCCATAAAAAGTAGTTCAGATATCATTTATATTTAGAATGCAAATATCTCTGAAACCGTATGTTAGATTGTTTTATTGTTTAAGTAGTCTATAACTAGAAGAGTTTTACAATGCATTGACATACTGAGTTAATCAATTCCATCTTCAGGGGCTATGAAATAAGGCAAATAAAATTGAACTATTTTGAACTTGGAATCCCATTTTTGAGAAAACCCAGCCACTAATCTTTATCCGCTGTAGAGGAAATTATTACTTAGCACAAACACTAGAAGATGTAATAAATATATACTCATTGGAAGACTGTAACTATATTTATTCTATACTATATTATTTCATAGTTAGTGTAGTTTTGTGTCTTCCATGCTTACGCCCCAATGTTTGTCGCGCAGATTGGGGTACAGTTTGGGACGTCGTTTTGTCCGTGTCTCGACCAAGTGCTAGCGAGTTGCGCGTGTGGCACAAGGTTGAGGAAGTAGAAGTAGTTAGCGTAGTTTTGTGTCTCCCATGCTTACGTCCCAATGTTTGTCGCGCAGATTGGGGTACAACTTGGGAGGTTGTTTTTTGACTATGTGTCTGGGGAAGTAGTTAGAAAACGCACCTATGTTGCTGTACATCGAATGGGTGGTGTGGAAAACAGCAACCATACTACGAAATAAAATTCAACAGTTTTGAATAATAGTTGCCTGTATATAAAGATTTGATTTGTTTATAGTTTTTCATATTGCTTATTTTCGTAATTTTTATAAAATCATAATTGCTTGTTTTTGCTCATGAAAATTATGTTCATGTATTATTGAACCTGCCTAATTATGTCAAATTAATAACAATTTGACATTTACAATTTTCTCCAATCATCATGAACACGAGACACTACGTATTATTATTAATAACTTTGTCTTGTATTGTTTCTATTGCTATACATCTAATATACATCCAAAGATTAAGCAAGGTATTATATTAAAACCTAATACATGTAATAAATTTAAATTATTTCATTACAGAGAACGTTACGTGAATACGATTATAAATTAAACCAATTTGCGAGTTATGCAGATTATTCTAATCAATCAGTTTCAAAAATGAATAAAACTACATACCGAGAATTAATGCTGAGGAAAATTGATTTGTATAATGTATTGGAAAGCTCTTTAAATATAATGTCACCTGCTAAAATGTTGTATCAAAATTCATGTTCTTTGCAATTGAACTCAGAACAACTGCCTGAAATACAAGTCTCGTGTTTCTATTTGCACAAGCTAACATTAAATAATCATCATTATTTTAGATATTAGACCTGTATAATAAATTGGATTATGGACAAGTTATTTACATTCATAACAAAACAGAAAAGAAATCGGAAATATTAAATGTATTTGTTATCCCGCATTCACACAACGATCCCGGTTGGTTGGAAACGTTTGAAGAGTACTATTCGACAAGAACGAAGCATATATTAAATAATATGATTGATAAATTACCGAAGAATCGTGGTAGAAAATTTATATGGGCTGAAATTTCATTCTTTCAGTTATGGTGGCAAGAAATCAGTAGTACTCAACGCAACATTGTTCGACGGTAGCAATATTTTGGCAAAGTTAATAAGCCAATAAAAGAATTGCATTTTGTAGATTAATTAAAAATCATCAACTTGAAATTGTAAGCGGCGGCTGGGTTATGAATGATGAAGCAAATACACATTGGATTTCGATTGTATACCAACTGACTGAAGGACATCAATGGCTTCATAAAAATTTAAATTATACGCCAATTAGTAGTTGGTCTATTGATCCTTTTGGGTTGAGTGCAACGCAACCGATGCTTTTAAAAGAAGCTGGATTGAAATATTTAGTCATCAATCGTGTACATTACATACTGAAATATATGTTATCGCTACAAAGGCACATGGAATTTAGATGGAGACAGATTTGGGGTAAATTTTAATTCTGTAGGGTTGAAAAACTAAAGCAAATTTTTTTCTTGTTATATATGAGAACGCAGATCGGGCGCTAGATTTGATTGTATTTATTGAGCTGTGGATGTCAAGAAAAGGTTTTTGATATATTAGGTTATTTTTTCAAAAAGCACGAGACAGTTTTTATATTCTGCAAAATTACATTTAGCATGTGCAACAATCTTCTTATTGCACTCGAATAGTTAATTATTTATTTCCTTCAGTTCAACTTTTTGCGAATTGTGAATGTCTGAACTTTTAGATACCGTGAAAATTAATAAAAATGAAATTATAATAAAATGTACTGAATAGCTGACAAAAGAATGCATTCAGCCGCTGTTCCAGCTTCTGTACTGTTTTGTTTGTGTCTGTTTTTACAAATACGGAAATTGTTCCACTTTTTGTATTAATTGAGACCCTAATGAATTGGGTTCTTTAAATTGCTTAACATTATATAATATCTTAAGAGAAATAAAATAAGGGGCAATGCAAGAAAACAAGTCCTTTCATTCAATACAATTAAAAAAAAGATTTTTAAAAAAAAATTGAAGGATCTACTAGCCTCAGAGCACTGCGTCCTTTTGTGACTTTGTATTTACACCACTTTGTCCAAACCTTTTTTTGAATAACAAGATAGTAATAGCTATTTTAAAACTATTTGATTTCTATGCCTTATGCTTCATAAATTTAAAAACAAAATAATTACAATTTAAGTTTCGAGTGGGAACACTGATATCCTTTTTCAAAATTGGAGGATCTATTAGCCACAGAGCACTTCGTCCTTTTGTGACTTTGTAGTTATACCACTTCGTCCAAAGCTTTTTTTAAATAACGAGATAGTAATAACATTTTAAACCTATTTGATTTCTATGCCTTACACTTACAATAATTACAATTTAAGATTCGAGTGGGAACAAAGATATGCTCACACACATTATGGCTTACACGTCATATGGCACAAGGCATACATGCGGTCCAGATGAACATATTTGCTGCCAATTTGATTTTTATCCCCAGGAAGATTGTAAATTTCAGGCAATTGATGCAGCAAATGTTGCTGACCGTGCAGAAGTCTTGCTTGCACAATATCGTCAAAAAGCGAAGCTATTTGAAACAAATACTTTATTAGTAACGTTGGGTAATGATTTTAGCTTTACAAATGCAACCGAATGGGATATGCAATTTCAGAATTATGAAAAGTTGTTTCATTACTTAAACTCCAAAAAGCATTTAAATACTCAGGTACGAAATCGAAATTATTAATTCGCAAATCAGATAAATAATTCTAGATACAATTTGGAACATTGAGCGATTATTTTAATGCGTTACTGGTTGAGCAAAAAGTTTCAGACTTTCCAACACTATCAGGTGATTTCTTTACATATGCAGATGTTGAAAATAACTATTGGAGCGGATACTACACGACAAGGCCATTTTACAAGAGAATGGATCGTATTCTATTGCATTACTTACGTTCAACAGAAATAATTTTAACGTTGGTGCAACTAAGTGGAAAGTCGGACCGAAAGTGGATAGTTAATCAAGAAAGTAAATTAGAAAATGCACGACAAACGTTTGCATTGAATCAGCATCATGATGCGATTACTGGTACTTCAAGAGATAAGGTTGTGCAAAAGCTTGGAGAGAAGTAAGCTTTTAAATTAACTATATAGCATCGTAGAAATAGTTTTTGGATTTTAAACAAGGATTGTCCAAGGCAGTCTGAGAAGTGACACAAAATTTCCTTAGATAGTATAATAGATAGTAGCCATAGATGGTTGCAAATAAATGTCAGTATGCAAAATTTACTTCTAAGCGCTTTGATTAAACCTTTTCAACCACGTTAGAAACGAAAATGTAGCAAAGTTTTTCAGATACTCATATTTATTTTCACTCCAACAGGTTGTTAACGAATTTTGATAATGAATGTATTGTTTTTCTTCAAAAAAAATCCTATAAACTTTAAATGTATTCTTAAATAATTTTTTTTGCACATCTAAGGAAGTTTAGTGCACATTTCTATCTGACTTGGATATCCAACAATTACTTTTCGAAGTGTAGGAGTTATAAGGTCTATTAATAAGTTTTTACACTTTCAGTAAAGACTGTAAAACTAACATTAAATTGCATCAGACCATTTTGGTCATCAATGTACATTGAAATGTTATTATTTTTCTATAAAAATCAGTATTAGTTATATCGCTGAAGTGTAAAAAACATTATTTTATTGTACGCTAAACATATCGAGTTTTGTATAAAAAAAACTATTTTGCGGGAAGTGTTGCAAAATTGCTTTAATTTTGAGAAAAGGGCAGCTGATTATCGTCAATTGCTGTGGTATACATGCTCCACTAATAAAAACGTGTGATTACCGACGATTTAAAAGTGGAAAATTTGACATCAGTGTCAAATAATGCGCAGGGCGACAAATAGAGTTAGAAGGCGAGTTGGAGACATTATTAATGGAAAATTTATGCCAACTTAACTAAACCATCCTTGAAGAACACAATCAACAACATTAACAATAAATTTTGCAATTGAGCCGGGTATTGAAACTGAAACACAGCCAAAAAATATGGCGATTTTTGGATTGAGTAAAAAGACGAAAAAAAGTTAGGCATAGAATTCGTATGCGGCCTAAAAGATTACGAAAGAGTCGTAGTTAACAAAGGATAATACTTTATGTAACATTAATTAATTAATTTGACTGAACGAAGCTCTCAAAATTACAATAAAAAGTGTAAAAACTTATTAATAGACCTTATATTTCAACAACCACAATCTGTAGTTATATGTGATTTTGTTTTGTTAAGATTGATGACTGCAATTTTGGAATGCCAAAATGTATTGCAATTGTGTGTACAATTCTTATTGACTGACAAAAAATTTGATTCATCTCGAAAAACTTCATATTATTACGTTAATGATATACTTCATACCGAGCCCACTCCATATGAACAAATGGTTATAAATATTTATCCGCATAGATTCACTGAGAGATATGTTGTGATATTTAATTCGCTACCATTTGCGCGACATGAAGTTGTTACGTTTATAGTATCTACCCCTTTTATAAAGGTAATAAATAATATTACTTTGTTGCAAAGTAAATGAGCCATTTGCGTCGTATAACTGTTTTGTTATATAAATGTGTTGCTATCAATATTTTTTTTTCAAAGTCGAGTAAATGATAAATAAAAGTTTAGTTTTTCAAGTATTTATAATTAATATAAGCCGACGATTCCGAACCTGTGATACGCGGACCCCGGGAGGTACGACGCAAAATAAAGTGAATAATGGCGAACAATAAATTTAACTGTACCGCATAAAATATAAAAATTGTATAATTTCTTATGTTGTTATTGCTTGTACGCGTAGAAACTAATACATTTTCTGTTGCATTGTTTAATTATCTTATGACTTTCGGTTTGTTGCAAGGAAAACAATTTCATTTAAATATTCGGAAGTATTGAAACTAATAAAAGAATTGTAATTGCGTTCATTTTGGACATTTTTGTTAATCTCTGTTTAAAATTGACTTTAAATCAAAGAAACTTATGAACTAGTGTATAGATTTATGTACATTGTAGAAGTATCACTCGAAAAATTTGGGGTATATTTTAAAACCATAGTCTAATTAGAGGAACGAAAATTCAAACAGATTGGGAACCGTTGATATAAGCGAATACTAGACAAGGATTTTTTATAAAGCTTCTTAGAATGACTTGTATTTGAAACGCATTACACAATTATTGTTAATTTATTAATAAAACCATTTGTTATAAACTCAACAATTAGTTTCTCTTCTTTTTCGATTAAATATCTAGGCTTATAAAATATCTGTGGTTCTTTTAGACATCACTTTAATCTCTGCCTAACCTACCTAATTTTATGATAATTTTTTTGTAATATTTACCAAACTAAAAAATCAAAGTGCATGAGATGTGTAATTAAGAAGTTTTTTAATATTGATAATGTAATTTTTTTGAATTGTTACTAAATGAGCCGTTTATTTTGAAAGTGGCCTAAGTGCACTTTCAATTTTTTGTAGTTCGCCGTTAATAATTGATAATTATTTTAATTTCAATTGTAAATGTAGCTGATACCAATGATGCTGTGCAATAATAGAACATATTGCTATTATTTACAAATATTTTTAATTTCTTTGTTTATTGGTTTTACTTTTATTAAACTTAGAAACAAAAAACGTAAATGGCTTAGTTATAATGGAACAGAGATAGTATATAATAATAATAAATCTTGGTAATATTTTGTTAACATAGTTTCAATAAAACATTTAGGTTACTAATTCAGATGATTTGATCGTAACGTGCCAAGTAACACCAATATTTGAATTTTTCACGAATGTTCGCAAAGTCAATTACTATGTTTCATTTATTGTGGACATTCCAGCACTAAGTCTTGGTACTTATGCTATCACAGCTTTGCGGGAAGACGATGTGCCTCCGTAAGTAACTTGCGGCAATGTTTTATTAACTACTCAAATATTTATTTAGTGAGACCATATTTTCCAATATTAAAATACAGAACTACCTTGGAAGAACGCCAAAATTAATTGGTTTCGAGAATCATATAATAAATATACGTCGTTCAATGGAGATTGAAATTCATAATGAACGAATTGTTGCGTCTTTTAATAAAGATGGATTATTACAAACTATGGAAGTTGATGGTTCAGTGCAGCAAGTCGAAATCAAATTTGCCAGATATGTGACACCCAGACAGAGCTCAAGCACCACATATATATTTATACCTAATAAGCCAGCGAAAGAGATGGTAATAAGTAATCCAATTAAAGTTGTTGAAGGTCCAATCATATCTAGTGTGGAAGTTAATTTTCCATATGTTAAACATTGTGTTAGACTTTATAATACGAATGGTAATTATTTGTATTTATTAATACTTGATACATAATTGAGGCTATCAGTGCTAATTCTAGTTAATTTTGAAAAAAAAATTCTTAAAAGTTTGTTTAATAAATTGTTTCCATTTCGTAAAATAAATATTTCAGAAATACATATAATTTTAAACTATAATTAATGTTTTGAAAAAGATTGTGTGGATTTTACGTTTATTTTTCTTCAAAATTTATTGAAACGTTGTAAAACATCTCTATAAAATTATTGATCTTTTTATTTCTAGAACCGCAAAATGCTAAAATATTATTTAACTCATTCAACTTTCACTTTTGTTGTCTTTAGTTTTCCTCTGATAGTAGTAGGCTCGTTTCCTGTTGAGATACATCATTCTTTAACACGTTGAAGGCCAAGTGCCCACCGCTAGTCATTTTCTCATTTGATTTACTTTACCTATTGCCATTGCAGCGCTAAATGTGTTCAATATTTAGATCCAGATTCCAATATAGTAGAAATATCGTTTTGTATAATACAAATATGCACAAATTAAGCCAGAATGGAGAACATTAACAATTTCTGGGTTAGGCCACTGCGGCGTTGGTAGCCTCAATTATGCACTTGATTTCAATCGGAAAAACCATCATCCCATCGTTTATTCCATCCAGCTAAATGGGAATAATTCTAATAATTAAATAATGAATGAATTAAATTCCAATATTTATAATAAGAATGTGCACCAAGCTAAACTAATTGTAAAAACAATAATGCAAAAATTTATTAATATGAATATATTTATAGGCTCTGATAGTTTAGGATTGGAAGTTCACAATGTGGTTGATATCAGAACCGCAACAAACTTGGAGTTTGTATTCAGTTTGTCCACACATATTAAAAATGATGATTTATTTTTTACTGATCTAAATGGTTATCAGGTATTGATTACAAATATCACAATTTAGATCTTACATAAAAAATATTCTAGATAATAAAAAGAATGCAATTTAATACTTTACCACCACAAGCCAATTACTATCCAATGCCAACATTGGCGTATATTGAAGATAACACTGCGCGATTAACAATATTAACTGCAACGCCACTAGGGGTGTCATTGTTATCACCGGGCAAATTAGAGATTATGTTGGATAGAAGAATAACACACACGAAAAATCTGGATACAATTACAGATAATCGTCCAACGCACCACATCTTTCGCATCGTACTCCAACGCAAAAGAAACAATTGTCGTGTAAAAAGATAACATCATAGTTATATACCGTATTGTCGTTTTGAAAATTTCAGGTGGCAGCTGTGAATCATCCAGCTGGATATTTAAGCTTATCGGCACATATGGCATCTGAAACGCTACTACATCCGTTAATACGATTAATACATGCTGATTATGATGATGCTGAAGCGAAGCCGATTTACAATCCTGTACATAAAGGATTTAATGTTGATTTTACATTACCTATATTTCGAACTGGAATTATGCTAAATGATAGAGAATATGTTGGTTTTCTGCTGCATAGGAGATATTTGGATCTCTGTTATGAAGATAAGAATTTATTAGAACAATTTCCATTGAGTGACGGAAATGTAAATATTAGCATTGATTAACAAAACAAATACATTGAACTCCTTATATTTAAAAATTTCCTAAGGCTAGGAACGTAGTGGGGTTGTAAAGTAACGAGCGAAAACAAAGTAGAAAATACAAACCTTTAGATTCAAATTAGAGCGCGCACACTGCCGTCCTTAACGAAAAAGCAGTAACTCCACTTTTTCGTAGTTTTTAGTTAATTAGTGTATTAGATTCGTTATAAGCTTGCAGTGCTGGAAATCAGTAACATCATTGCAAAAACAAAAAAATATACATTTGTCTCTATTAAATTTAAAACTCCGCTTTCTCAAAATTCAACTGAGTAGAGTTACTGGTATTTATGTTAGGACGGTAGCATAGTGAACCATATATAATATTTGTCGTTATATAAACGCTTTAATCTAATTTTCTTTTCTTAATACGCATTCCTGCTCAGATCCTTTGCTTTTCGTTAGACTATATTCAGAGAATTTTTATTTGACACGAGCAATATAAATAGATTACGCAGGTAGTGCACAAAATGCATGAAAGTCTATGTTCGCAATATTACGAAGGGTCGATCAAATATATTAATACGCAATTAAAATGTGCAAATACAAATATTTTATTCTAACTTATTGTTGAAGGTAAAATCGGTAAAAATTTTCTAAAATTGAAATAAAATTTTGGTCCCATAAAAGACTAATATAGAGAGAGTTCACTGTATTAATTCATTATACCAATTGTATATGTATTTTCAGCCCTTTTAGGCCAGCAAAAGGGGTGTTTCAGAGTGCAAAGGGTTAAAATTTTCTAATTAATTTATATTTTTACTGTTCCGTATTTTACAGATAAACATCTGGGAGTTCATGCCTGACGCATTCATGGGTGCAAAATTAAACAAGGCAACGTTAACGTTTTTGTATTTGGGCGAATCTTTAAACATTCAAAATAATATCTCTATTTGTCCGATGGAAATGCAATCATTTTTGTTACATTTTTAAGTTATTGAAATAATGATATTGTATTATAGTTAAATAAAATATAACATAATTTTTTGATATATAAATTTATTACAAAAATCAAGGTCAATGTAACATGTTATTTTTGTTTAAAAAAAAGTTTAAGCTAAATTATTGATATAAATATACATATTTTAACATTAAAATAGATTAAGAAGATAAATAAACTCATCACAAAGAAACTGCTAAAGTAAAAAATCACAAATAATGATAAATGCATAAATTAATTTAATGTGCGTCAACATTATTATATAATATATATTTTCTATACATTTTTCCACGTCCACTTTCAAGGGGAAAACATCACTTTTTTGCTTCATAGATAGTCAATAATAATAACGTGGAAATTAATTCAATTAGACTACATTCAATTGTGTTACTATATTAATCCTTGCTATATATACACAATTTTCTTGTTTTAATGACTAGTATATAGTTTTCATTTCTTTAAATTTGTAAAATGTCAAGCAATGTCATTGTATATAAAGGAAGCAGTCATCCAGTTTTTTTTTGTCGATACATATTTTTTAAATATATGTAAATTTTGGCTAGTCATGTTAGTTAGTGTATACGTGTAAAATAAGAAAACAAAAACTGGAAGCCCCCCACAAAAATAATTTATAGCAAATATTAGACTGATTTTTTGTTTGGCTAAATGTCGCTTGTTTAAATAGTTCAGTCTTTGTACATAATATAATACTTTGATAAAAAAATTTTGATCCATGATTTGTTTTGCGTTTTTTTTATAATACATATAAAATTAATATATTCAACAAACTGTTTGTGAAACTCCCAACGATTATTTACATAGCATGCAAAACAAAGCATATTTTGTTTACGATTAATTTAAGAGCTCCACAAATAGTTTGCAGGTTATTTGTTTTTAATTCTCGTAACCCAATATTTCGCTGAAAGTGTAATAACTGCCGTTCTATTTCAACCAAATTTCAATCAATGTTATTCAGTAAACAAACCAAGAAGCTCCCAAACTTACTGAAAAACCTCAATAAACAGCAGATTTTACCTGATCAGCGAAATGAACTCTTTTCTAGCTAGGCTGTGGAGGTACAAGTAGACTGTTTTGATGTAAAGCGCTTACAGGTCGACTACGAGCTTGTTGCTTCATCTTCATGTCATTCATATCGGCTTGCAACACCTCCATGTACTCCTTTATCAATGTGGCAATCTGGAAGGCTTGCGCTGTTGTTAAAATGACTTTACTCTGTTTGCAAGCACTGCCAGTTATAATCATCAAACAGTTTAGCGCCGGCGAGTAGCTTAAAATACTGCTATAATCGTACGTGCATAGCGCATTACGAGAACGATGTTCGAGTAGATGTAGGCCTTTCTGATCAACAGCCAACCATAATACGCGAGGCCAATTCGATGTAAATGATTGCTAGAAGAATACAAAACAAAATGTCATTTTGAATTACAACTAACTGGTATTGTGTGGATTTACCATAACGTCAAAGATAGTAGCTTTATGAAGAGGCCAGCTCTGTATCAAATTCAAAAATGCTTGTTTGGCTTCGGAGGGTGTCATTCCGCGTAGCGACTGATGATGCATAGCGACACCTTCTTGCGGTAAACCAGGTACTAGACGAGCTGGTAGACAATGGCACGCGATTGATCGGTAATCGTGTAACATTTCAGTGCAGTCTCCCAACTCTAATTGAGCTTGCAATGCCGTTAACATCATCTAAAAAATATTTGTGTATTAGTTTCGTTGTAAAGTTTACAAGCAATAAATTTTTTATAAACTAAGAAAATGAAATAGTAAACTTACTGCTTCTTTATCAGTGACAGGGAAACGATCAGCGCGCAAATCATGCAAAACTTGATGATACAAGAGTTCCTTTTCAACAGAGTCGTTCAAATTGATAAAATTATCCATAAAGAGATGTTTTTTGAATAAGAAGAAATGATGTTGTGGACGCGCACGTTTTGCTGTCGCATTTGTTGTATTTGCAGCGGCTGATGCAGCACGATAACGCTCCCATTTCGCCATCACATCGGCTACCTTCTCTTCCGATGCAAGACTTCGCTCGGAATTGCCCAATACTTCATAGATTGCATATCCTTTTGCATCCGAATGCAATCCAATTTTATCTCTAACTGTTTCCAAAACGTCGCGAGCGGTAGCAGATGGATGAAATTCAACCGAATGATATTGTCCATCCATAAAATGAAAACGTGCATAGACTGGACGACGATTGATCGTACATAAAATCTCTTCACGCGATGGAGGCCATTGTCGGCGGCGCGTTCCCTGAGTCTTCGACAGACATTTTTCGGCGAAACGAGCGAATTTGCCCTCCTCCGTCACGTAATCCGAGCTGCAGCGTTTTAGGTGCGCGATTAGGTAGCGTCGTACAGCTTTGTGCGGTGGCAAAACAACGGAGCACGCCAATGATAGCAATGCCCAATGTCGAAGATTAACGCGCGAATTAGGATCGGGATGATCGGTTGTTTGTTTAATCAACTGTAAATACAATTCACATAGTAATGATTCCTTCCGCATACAACGCTCTAAAATTGATTGAAGCAGCGTCACGTGCTCATCTTCTGCTCGACGTATGGCCTCACCTATAACAATTAAACGTGTTGTATTATAGTTTTAACAATAAAAACTTGTTTAATTACCATTTTGACCGAGCCCAGCATATGTCAATATAATTTGAAACACCTGCATCATAATCTGCTCTTCTGCTTCGGGAATGCGGCTAATACTTTGCGGTAACGGCTGTCGGCTGAACGCCCAAAACGAATAATGGAATCCTTTGTATGTTTCGCCACTATCACCGCCATGTTCTTGTCTCAGCTTATCCAGCTTATGCTTGCTTAATCGTCTTAATGTATTTCGGAGAAAACTACCGGACGCATCTGTCGGTTTGCGCAAAATATCATTATCTACTAACGCGCGTCGGCAATTCACTAAATTATGATATAAGCGTATGCGATCCTCATTCGTCATTGCTGAAATCGAATGAAATGATAATTAAAAACATTAATATTCATTAACAATCACGAACCTTTTATCTTCTTTTGTGGAGCTTCGCATTCTGTAATCCAGCCAGCTAATTGCGGACAATAACTCGCGATGAGCGAACCAATTTCATTCTTTTGCGTCGTCTCAAATACAAAACATTTATGATTATTATCATTAATCAAACGTTGTAATGTAATTGTAATAAAACTATCGCTAGGATCCAACATAATACTCTCAATTTCATGGTAGGGATACTCATTCAATACGAATTTATCGTCCGGCTTAATCAACATAATGCCGTTGCTATTAACGCCCAGCACTAATGAATTTCCATAGGACCAATAACCCCGATATGTTACAGCGTACATCGTCGTTCCGTAGAGCGGATATTGCATGACGCATGATAAGTATAACGCCTTCGCGGTGAGTTCGGTCCGGCCGGCACCGTATTGGCGATGAGCCTGCGCGATGATCGGCACCCAGACGTCATCGCCGCGTGTTCGGCTTATACGATATGGTAGGTATGTATCAATGTCCGTGTAGTATTCTAATTTGCTGTTATCTTTAGGATCGCCTAATGCGACCTGCGCCTGCAAGCCAGCCAACTGAAGGGCCACTTTTTCGGTTACTGGGAAGTCGTCACTCTATAATACAAGAAAAATTCATTACATTTCAGTCAGTTATGAATTTTATCCATAATCAGTTAATAGCTGTGATTGTCCAATTCTATTTTCAAAAATGTGCAATCGCAAATAGTTCTAAGCAAATGCCATGAATTTAGTTTCTATATAACAGGGAGGGTAACCTTTTTTATGTTATGGGCCAAAGGGAGGATTTAAGTTTACATGCGAGGCCAAATTTTGTCAAAAAAGGTATACATTTGTAACGCTTTGAAGAAAAACGTACAAAAATCACTCTAAAAAAATCGGTTTGCACATTTTTTTAAAAATTTCCCATTTCTTGGGTAATTTTCTTTGAGATGTTGTCAATGATATATACATTTGGGAAATTTTAATAAGATATTACGCGGGCCAGACAGATTGCTTTCGAGGGCGGGGGGTTGTCCACTGTTGCTCCATATTCTTAATTTGTATGAATATGCTCAGTTAGAAAATTTAAGTTGACAAATAATATAAAAGATAATTTTTTAACTCGATTAGAATTCAGAATTATAACTTCTAACTGAACAATTGAAAAACAAATAGACTTAAAACTAAGTGATTGCGCATGCAATCAATTTTTGTTACAAATAGTTCAAAGCAATTCTGAATGGTTGGTTGGGAATAAATCTAGTAATTCACTATTGCACCCGGTACGCAAATATTTACCTTTACAACGCTGTGCACCGCTTGCGCATACAACAAATTAACCTCCACAGGATCTTGACTCAATTCGCGGCTCGACCTAAACAATCTTCGCTTGAATATGAATCGATTTTCGCCGTTGACGCTCGTGCCACTCCGACGGCCCATTGCCATATTACCAGCGTTCGCTTTATTTTGATTTCTAGAATTCAATCAATTAAATTACAGGCGCGCTTCATATCCAATAAACTCTCTTACATTTCCCAAGCAGCAATAACATCATACAAGTAATGATGCGCCCGTACATGCTCCTCGCCATCGGCACGACTCTGATATATCGCCCAGCCTTCCAGCGTGCGCAATCCCAATCGTTCAGCCAATTTACGAGCCGCATCACCTGCTGTGTCCGTTGGATGAACATCGATCGCCTTCGTTCGTCCGTCGAGGAAGAAAAATCGACATACAATTGTGCCAAGTCTTTTCATCGCCTATAACGTATCAATGTTATTTATTAATCAATTTAATTAGTCGCCAACAATGATAACTTACAGCAACTTCAACGGATGATGGCGGATGTTCACGTACGGTGACTTTATTATTATTGCAATTATCTAAGCACCATTGTACGTACTGTGCGATCCGACCACCTTGCGATAGATTTTTGCGTAGAAACGATACGAAATATTTATATAAATTTTTAGATGGCTGAAAAGCGACGACGCATAGACATAGTAATAACCAAACGCGTTCGGTACTTTCCGCCAGTGGATTATTAGTGGCCTGACGAACGCATTGTACTAAAACTTCATCACGCAGCTCCTCACGTTCTAAGGCATGCCCGATTACCGTTTGAATCACAACCAACTCTTTCTCCGTGCTCAATTCACCTCGTATGTATTTTGATATATCCTATATATTAAGCAGTAATATTATTATCTAGATGAAAGCAATGGTAGATGAAAAACTTACACGAAATACGGCACATGCTATGTTAACATTATCAGGATCGTACATGTGTATGTGCGAGTTTGGAATTGTGCTACCTTTATAAAATGTGAGCATTTCGTATTTGGGAATCATTTCAGAGCTAGGCCGTTTACGTGTTAGTGTGGCCATGATAGTACCTTCCGGACTACGCTCGTGAGAATTGTAATAGTTCTCAGCGAACTCTAGCATATCGTGATAGACCTCTTCCTGTGCGACATCCTTCTCTTGATTTTCACTCATCTCTTGCAACTTCTTATCCACACGGAATTTTCTGCGCTGCTCACGCTCCGCATTCGCCAATTCCTGTTCCTGATTGTATCGCCACGCTTGCGGCTGTAAGTAAATTATTGTAATTTGTTTTTACTTGGTGGTAATTATGATGATTACATACCCCAGCGCTGCTACATCGTGACGCTGGTGGACTTTGATGTGGAGAATCAGATGGCAAGCGAGGTGGTGCTGGTAATGGTGGAGGCGAGACGCAAACGGGTTCCTCTCTTGGAATAACAGCCTCGTAGATTGGTTCATTGGTAGTTTTATCGGTGGGTACATCTTCAGGAATGACAACAGGCGGTGGTGGCGGAGGTTCATTAACCACGGGCGGTGGTGGAGGTGGTGGTCCGGTCGGTTCAGGTAACGACGGCAACGCCATTTTCGGAGGCGTTGGTTGTTGCAACTGTTCCTGAGCTAGACCTTCCAATTCTTGCTGTATGACCGTCTCTAATTCCACATCCAAATCCTCAACCAACTCATCCATTTTTTCGCCGATTTCTTCGATGATTTTATTTGTGGCCGGTCGCGGACCCTGATCTTGGACATCGGACAGAAACGCAAATAGATTATCCAAATCAACGGCTTCGGTGGCCGATTCCGTAAGACGCGGTTTTAATTGTTCGGCCATATGAGAAAGCGCAGCAATCTCTTTCTCAGCCGCCTTTTCGCTGCGCTCTAACTCAGCGCGCTGTTCCTGCTCTTGGAGCTCGGCTTCTTTCGCCTTACGCTCCGCTTCCAACGCTTCACGTTTACGCATCTCCTCTTCAACGCGTCGCATCTCTCGCAAAGCCGCAGCCACCTCGCGTGCGAACACACCGCGCAGATGGCTCTGAATGACAATAGCTGCACGTCGCTTCTTCAAGAAATCGATACGGCTCTTCCAACCTTTGTATGCATGCTGTATTTTTAGCACGGCGTTACGCTGCTGTTGATATTCCTTCTGCGCTATATAACGGCGGTAAGTTTTCTGTATTAAAATCGCCTTCGCCGCTTGCATCTTATTGCGCGTCTCTTCAAGCGGCTCGTGCACGTGCGAACGCATAAACACTTTGGTTTTACCTATTTGCCATTCGGTCTTTGGTATGTTATGGCTTTCGATCAACGATCTGCACGCTTGGCGCGCATCCTTTGGTAGATTCTTTTTCGATAGGCAGTGATATCTGGCAATGAAATCGTTAAAATCCATGTGTATGGGAAAGCCGTCTTTACGTATACGAATTATATCTAACATTCCTAAATATTTCAACTGATCTAAGACTAGAGTATTGTCGTAATTATCCGGATCCTTATTCGCGTTCGGTTTTATGCAGCGCACGTACCACGGCGTGGTTGATTGCAGAACGTCAACGAGCGTTTGCAATTGATGTCGAAACGTATCCGATACGGTGAGCTTGCCCTTGCTCGTACCGCGCGACACCGTTGTGGCGCCATTCGCAATCGGCTTGCCACCATTCGAGCACACGCTCAAATCCTGGTAGCTCGCCAACGCTTGGACGAATTCGCATTTGCTACGTGACAGCATGTCAAAGAATACATCCTGTTGCACGTCGCGATTTTTATCGACGAATCCTTTCACATTATATAATACACCGCCCGCATAATGCTTAATACCAAATTCAACTTCCCATTTACGCTTATCGTCGCCTATAAAGAAAAACAAAAAAACGCAATTAAAATGAATAATCCAAACAAGCGAAAACAATGCTTAATTCATTACCTTTAAAATAATTTTCATGAATTTCGAATTCGGAATGTAGATTGGATATATAGGAAGCATCGCAGCCTCTCGGCATATGGCATTGTTCGCTCAACAGGCGCAGAATACATCGTGGTGGTTTTTCCAACAACTCCAAACAAAGCGTGTTATCGGTGAAATCGATGTGATTGAATTCAATTTCTTCGATTTTATACTGGAATAGAAGAATGATAGTTATTTACATAACAAGTAGGTTAGCAACATACACACTCAGACACACAAATTGTGCAAAAAACTTAATCTATTATCTTTATATTTACTGGAATACTTTTTGTTGCCATTTAACTACTAATTACTAGTTTCAAATGTCAAATTATTGCACACATAAATGTGAAATTGGAAGAAAGGCTGATTTAATTTCAACGAAATTATTGATTAGAATTTTATTGCAGCTAAAATTGCCATTACTAGGCAACTGTAATTGCACATAAATCGCAAATAAAAATATACTTACAATTTCCTGTTCGAGCGCAAATACGTAGTGATTGAAGAATTTGTGAAGCTTTTCGTTCGTATAATTGATGCACAATTGTTCGAATGAGTTTAAATTGAAATTTTCGAAACCAAATATGTCCAATACACCGATGAATCGTGTCGCATCCTGTCCGGGATTTGTGCACGTATTTATATGATTAATTAACCACGCAAATGTACGCGAGTACAGCGCTTTTGCCATCGCATGACGATTCTCACCAGCCTACAAAACGCAAAACATGAAATATGAAAAATCGATAAAGCATGATTAAAAAAAATAGAAATAATACAAACCTCTTGAAACTTTAAAGGTATTTCGGTGATGTTACCGCGCACATTAATCTGTCGATTGAGCACGTTATGCTTGAGACTGTCCTGGTCCAGGCCGAGCAATTCGGCAACAGTTTCCAAAATTTTCTTATCATCATCGGTGAGTTCGCTTTTCTCCCCATCCACATCCTGCAAGCGATAACAAAATTTAAGGGATTAATGATAAAACAATTTGTATGTAAGCAGAGGCATACTTGAAACGTCAAATTTCCCAGCCACAAAATCGCTGAAAGCGTTTGAAAAATGCCATTGCACATATTCTGCGGCACTTGAAGCACGTTGAACGCTAAACGCAAATCGTCGAAATTCTTTGCCTCCTCTTCGAGCTTCGTGCATCCGGATTGATTAAGATAGTTGTAGAATTCGGCCGGTTTTAGGTGTAATTGCGTTTGCAGTTCGGCGTTACGCTGCAAACAAATCAAATAAGCAGTAGTAGGATGATCGTCGATTAAATTAATTGATAAAACTACCTTAGCACCTTCCACCAGATGATAAAATACGTGATAGTTACGCTCGCCGGGCCCTTGGAATGTCAATCGTGACTGCTCGAGTAAGTAATCTTGCACAATGCAACCGGCAATCATCCATCGTGAATCGAAGCAGACTTGCATGAATTTGCCGAAACGACTCGAATTATTATTGCGTACCGTTTTCGCATTACCTAGAATTGATCGATTATCGAATTATCCATCGAATCGAATGCTATTAAGTAAGTCGTCATTACCGAACGCTTCTAGTATCGTGTTCGCTTCTAGAATTTGCTGTTCCACCCACGTTGAGACGCCGGTCGTCACCGAACATAAATATTGTAGAATGAAACGTGTATTTTCCGTTTTGCCGGCGCCGCTTTCGCCGCTTATAACCAAGCTCTGATTCAAATGACCTTTCGTCGGATGTATGTTTTGGATGGAGGCGTACGCGGCCTCGGCAAGCGCGAAAACGTGCGGCTCTTCCGTTCCCAACTTTTTTTCACGATATTTTTCAACATATTGCTACAACACAGCAGACAATCATAATTATATACGTGTTAGCGCAAATTATATCACACCAACATAATTATTTATGAAAATTGCCTAAAATACTGATGCCGCTGTTGGATATTATCAACATGATGACATAGTTATTTAATAGTTTCGTTTAGGTTTCGCTCTGGTTTAAATCTAACTTGAATTTGATTATAATGGAAGCAGCAGTGATCTACATCTATGATATATTTGGGTTATATAGATAATTTGCGAATCGATTTCGAAAACTCATCAACGCAAAGTGTACAGATCCCCAAGGATATATTTAATTATCTAAGGATTATTGTGATTCGTCAAACAATACGCTTTCAAAACTTCCGAGCGTTGATGAAATTCTAATAAGCGTAAAATGAAAAATGCAACCTAACCTTTTACTTGACTATAAATACATGTAAACAGAAATCTAATATTAATTGCACCCCTTGCGTATTTATCAATCAACTATATCGATTGCATTTCTTGTAAACTGCAAGCAAATATTGACTATAAGATATAAGGTTTACCAGAAAGTTCTCCCCATTTGTGAAATAAAACAAATTTAATAAATTAATTAATAGCATATTTTATTCAAATAATCTAGTAACTATTTCACTAGTGCGACCTGTAATATTACTGCATAATTTTATTATAAACAAATATAATAAGAAGTTAGAAGGTTCCCATGTCTTGCATTTTTTTAAGTTTTTTACACAGAGCATACGATCAAATCCCACATGATGAGTATAATTCGATCTAGAACTTTGCTCGTTATGCTAAACAGTTTTTCCCAAAATATTTCAATGTAAAAGCCGGTAATTCTTTCCATTCTGTTCAAAAGCCCACAAAAATGTTATATTTATATAATTAAGTTTATAGAAAAACATTCTTTTCTCTATTTTGTAAATAAAATTGATTTCGTATTTTATAAATAATTACTAGTATTATTTTTAAATTTAATGTTGAAGTAGGGAAATATGAAAATTTGACCCATTTTAATGCTGAACCCCTAATATGTACATTTCCAGCTCTTGATAAAGTTTGTGTTCAACTAAATTTGAAAATTTGATGTAAATCCAACAGCAATCTCATAAGATAAATTTGTAACGCAAATTGCTTCGACTTTATTAGGTCGGTGCTGCTGATCTTTTTCCTTATTAACCGAAAAGATTTAGTTATTAAACACTTTGCGCCTATATTGACATTTTTATACATTGTTATTAAAACTTATAGGCAATTTTTTACTATATAGGTATATAAAGTCAAATCATGAAGCGTTTTGCTCGCTATTAGTTATATGGAATTTGATTACTATATAATTTATTACACAACTTTCCATTGTTATATTTTGACGGGATCAACTCTAAATATCAACAACATCGACGTCCAAAAAAACGAAATTTATAAAAACATATAAAAATTGCTATTACGCTTCTAAATGGTAATGATAAACGTTATATTGTAAATTTAATATAAGGTGTAGGAAAAATTAATCCATTGTTTTTCGAATAGATGTCTTTAGTCATCTGTATCTCGCTTATCAAAAATCTAATCAGACTAAGCTTAATGGCCTTAGAAATATTATATTTCGTACTAAAAAAAAAAACGTTACTCCATACAGTTTTGTCATTGTTTGAATCACAAATAATAAGAAAATGCATTATATTTTGCAGTTTTTCTTTTATAAAGATTAAAATACATGCGAATGTGAACAATGATTATAGTCTGGATACTCTAACAGCCAATTATCAAAACTAACAATGCAATTTCGATTTACTCTATTCCATTCCAGTAGTTTTGATATCAACGGTTCACAACGCTCTTGAAGATAAATTGTTAAAAACTGTCGCTAAAAAAATGAAAATCGTTGTGTCCAACCATCATGTAAACACTGTTTCGATTGCTCAATAGGTAAACTTTGCACAAAAAAACTCAATGTATGATTGTTACACGAATTATCGCAAACACAGTCACCGTCTTAATTGAATTACCATCTTCCACTTCATGCAAAAATAATGGATTACCTTTCACTAAACCTGATTTATGATAAAGGAATGTTGCATACTATAAATGGACAGAGCTTTCTGATAGACCTTATAGAATAAATATTTGTCCTGAAGAGGGTTTTCAAATGTTATTTATTACCGCTGTTCTGGGAATTTACAGAAAAAAAAATCGTTAAGATTTCGCTCTGAATACTAGATTTTGATACAATTGTATCATTTATCATAATACTTTTTATACTATTTCATTCACAGATAAATTATTCTATTCATAAATGTGCGTTTTTTGTTTCAAAACTTTCAACGCGATTTTTAAAATAAATTCATTCCATCCATGCAAATTTAATTACATATTGTGATGAATGGCAATAGTTTTTCTTGTTGTATTATACGAAAACGAATTAGTAATTTAGCAGTGCTATTTTCCCGCAACGATTTTTACAACATCGCGTTTCATTTGCATGCAGCTTTACGTGTATACGTGGTTGCATACAATTATCAATTAATTGATGACCTTTATCATGCAAATGAAATGTATTCCCTCTCTTTCTACGCCGAACCGCACGATGCGTGCGATTTGATTAAACAAACATTTTTAACACCACAAATCGTAATTGTAATTATTCAAATTATGATAAAAAATGCGACTGGCCGACTTGTCTTGTTGTACACCTATTTTTTTTTCATTCTTATTATATTATTTTAATGAAAACAATTAGAATCATGCAATGGAACGATTTAAATTATAACATAGAAATAAAGATTTTTCCCACGCCGTAATTTATATGAGAAAAGGCATGCGTTTCGCTTTTTTTTGTTTCATGTATAAATCGTCTCGATGGCAAAAAGTAAATGAACTAAATGAATACGAACGTAAACAATGCTCAATTTATCGCATATACATGGACGCAAATAAGTGTTTTTATCATTACAATTTTGAGAAACAATTAAATAACGTTTATATCCTGTTTGATAAAATTGAAACCAGAATGGGAAAAAATGGGTTAGCGCACTGATAAACAATAAATTGCGAAAATAATGGTTTTTATGCGCAGCACAAAAGCAGCAATACAATCGACAATACATGTCATTTGCTGATATCGAAGATTGCTTTATTTTTAATTTAGACAATTAAAAACAGATTTGGCGCATTTTATTGCATTGTGTCCAGAAAAATAAACGTACGTACGGCAGCGTTTCTCAACTTTCTAACATTTATACTAACTACGCTAGAACACATCAATAATATTGTCCCCAAACTATATAAGCAACTAAAACAAATTATGTCGCAACTTTTAACTATCATGCGGCCAAGAAACTGACTAATTATAATATTTTTACCCTAGCTTTACACTAACAAGATTTAAGCGCATTATTGATTGATAAAGAAAGGAAAACTTGAAAAATATCAAAGACTTATATAAAACAAATTTCAAAAATATCACAAAAATTCGAAATTGCAAAAACGAAAAATTCAAAACATAATATAGATTTTGACATAATCTTTAAACAGCTTTACATTAACAAGACTTAGGTGCATTATTATTTAATAAATAAAAGAAAAACTTGAAAAACATCAAAGAATGATATGAAATTACATATGTCCAAAATATCACCTAAACTCGAAATTGCAAACGTAGAATCAACGTACGCTTAATATAATGAAAACGAAATTTTCAAAACATAATATAAATTTAGACATATTTTTCACATAACAATAGAAAACTTTTGCATCCATGCAAAACCAGGAAGATTTGGAAATTAGAAAGAGCGCTGAAAGCAAGTAAAATACTTATAATATTATTGAATGAACTAATCATTCGCTTTTTTCAGATTTATTGTTGGTAATCCTAGCTGTAAGCCTTCTTCCATGACAGTAGCTTTAATTTATTTTTCAAAGAATTCTTCAACCGCATGTCTTAAATGATCTTCTTACAAATAGATTCATTTCTTTACTCCTGATGATGATGGCCAGACCAAAACATTGTGAAACTTGGCTTATTGACGGCATGGCTTATCCGTGATTTCTATTTTCAATGACTTTGAGCAAAATCGCAGCAATAAGTTTGTCACAAGTCTTGTCTGTGACTTATTCTATCATAATGTATAATTAAAAGTGCGTTTTTGCTATGTATTTTGTAATACTTTAAACGAATTTATTGAATTTATAACAATATAGGTAAGTACTATTAAATGTACTTATCTCAAAGAGAAAAACGAAATTTTGGTTACCTGCAACAAATCCATGTCATAAATAATAAATTTCCATACTCGAAAAATTGGAGTTCCTGGAAATCCTTTTCTTTGGGATACGTTCGATAGTACTGTGGTATCTTGGTTAACGAACGCCTTAATTAACAAACTTTTCGATTAACAACCGTTTGTTTCGAGCGTTTTTTAACTCGGTTAACGATGCTGCATTCGGTTAGTAAACCCACCTATGTCGATTTTGAAACAAATTAAGTTCGTTATCCGAGATACCACTGTATATAAAAATTGATGTTTCAGTTTTCAACAATTTTCCAACAGATTACCGTCGAAAACTGCGTATCATTTAAATTTGTGTGTTCCCTAACCGTGAACTACTTTAATAGATAATATTTAATCATGTTCTAATTGTAATAATCAACTACCATTTATTTAAAAAAAATCACTGATATCTTTCATTTCATTTTAATTAAATTAAATTAATTTCACAATTTCAGTATAGATAGATTCGAGTACATATTTAGATCTTGTTAGAGTTCCGTTTATATGCCATCGTCAAACAAGCTCGCACCCACAATTTTATTTCGGTGATCAAACATGTATGCGATACACTGTGACACAGAGAAACATGATACTTTTCGAATGATCGCTGCTCGGTTAATTTGCATGAAGGGACGTCCCTTTTCTGCATAGGAAAAGATAAAATAGGGGAAATTTTGTGTGATTCGAAAATAACTTAATAATACTTCTATTTCTCTAAAATTATCGATAGATTTTGAATGTTATTATTAAAATAAATCTGTTTACAAAGAACAAATTAAATGATTTGTAGGGTCAAACCCCAGAGATTGGGAATCGCTGGCGTACGGTGTACCAAACGCGCTAAACTTGCAATTGTGTCTCAGATGCCATAAAACTGAGAGTGCGCTAAGTGGATTAGATGAGATGAGAGTTGTGCGAGTGGCTGCCTACGACGTAATATAATTTATTGACAATGCGCTATTAATACATTTATAGATGATGCTAAGCTATTTACGCATGTAATAAGCGAAACAACAAGCCGCAATTTATTATTAGATCCATTTTCCTTTTAACAGCCAGCAACGCATAGATAAAGAAATTACATATAATTAGTTTAACATGAATGAATGGCTGTGGAGAAAAAGGACGCCAGATGCGTTTTTTTAAGTACGATTATTTTATCAGCGCCGGTTGCAACAACGAAACGAGAGGAAAAAAAAGCGACTCAAGGTTGCCGGTTGGTTGCTTTGAGAAATGGATCGGCGATATGCGGCAAAATTAATTAATTTATCATAATGCACAAAACATGCCATGGGAATATTATCTTAAAATTGTAATGACTGGCTTCTCAGCTTAAGTATGGGCGTAATAAATTTCAGCTTTGTTCGTATGACATGAGTTGGAATCGTTGTTGCATTTAATGCAATCCTTCTATTAATCACATAATCCTTTAATGGCAATTTGTTGAAAAATCAAGCGCTGTAATTAGACTACAAATATGCATTAAATTACGTGATTAATTAGTAATTATATCACATTCTTCAGGTGTATACGATTACATTAATTGTTCAACTGTAATTAAACTTTAACATAAAGTACTAAGTTTGTAATTTTTCATAATTGAAGAACTTATTGTTAAATAGAGGCAAACTACAAATGTTAGATTTATATAAATCAAAATGGAAGTTTAATCAAATAATATAAAATAGGAAAAATTGATATTTACAAACTAAATTAGTACGTATTATTGTACTTACAATTTTAACTCTAATTAAGTACTACAATAAAATTGGTTTATTTAACGTTACCTGGATAAAATATCAATAATATAGTAACTAAACTTTTATTCTAATTTTAATTAAATTACGTGATTAATTAATAATTGTATCACATTCTTCAGGTGTTTAATTGTACAAAAAAATTGAGTTTATTTGTATATCAAAATACTAAGTATATACGATGACATTAATTGTTAAACTATAATTAAACTTTTCTGTTGTTCAGCATAAAGTACTAGATTTGTAATTTTTTTGTAATTGAAGAACTTATTGTTAAATAGTGACAAACTACGAATGCTAGATTCATGTAGATCAGTATGGAAGTTTTAATCAAATATTACAAAATAGGAAAAATTTACCATATATCCCCACAGAGCATAATTTACCATAAGACAGGCAAGGCACCTGCTCGGGGCCCACGATTAATTGTGGCCTGAAAAGCGATGCCATTCTAGTAAAACCACGTTTAGACAAAACACTATCGTCAATATGCTAGTTTAATTCTAATTAAAATATTATCTAAAATGATAATATTCTTCCTTAAACTCTGCAGTTACTTGGAATTCCATCAAGCTCCGAATAAATTTATCAGAAAAGTTAAAAAATGCTTAAAAATTTTGACAAAACGTCTTTATTCTCCACGTAACATGTAAGAGTGTTATTGTTGCTGGGCCGCAAAATTTGTAAAGAGGCCCGTAGATGGTATTTTGCCCAGGCCGCGTACACGTTTCAATTGGGCCCTGTATTTACAAACTAAATTAGTACGTATTATTGTACTATTCTAACTCTAATTAACTACAATAGAATTTGCATTAGTTTATTTAACGTTGTATGGATAAAAGATTCTAAATTTTTAAAATCAAACAATATAGTAAATAAACATAGCAATTTTTAGTCGAATTTTGAAACAAGTTGATATAAAAAATTTTAAAATGAAAAATGTGACTTATCGCTATTTAACAATAAGCAGAGCCTAATTTACTATAAGGCATGTAAATTTGCCATCATAGTAAATCTCCGTTCAGACAACAACGCTGTCGTCAATATACTAGTATAATTCTGATTAAAATATTATCTATAATGTTAATGTTGTTGTTTGGAATTCCATCAAACTTTTTATAAATGTCAGAAAACTTAAAAAATGCTTCAAAATTGGGACAAAACGTCTTTATTCGCAACGTAACACTCTGTATAAATTTAATGCAATTTTTGATTTAAACATGTAAAATTTAAATTAGACCCTGACAATAAGATAAAATTAAACGTTATACCTATACCTATTAATGAATTTTGCTCAGTTTGTCATAAAAATATCTGTAATTATTGGTTGTTAATTTTATTTACATTTCAATAACATTTTGTACTAAAACATTATCAATGTTTAATTGTGCTATGTGAACAAATACCAAATTAACTAATGCACTTCAATATTTATGCAAATGTATATTTATTTGAGTATAAATAATTTTGTTGGTTCGTTTTTTGCTCATATCTCGACTCACTGAGTTCAAATAAAACATTTTTGGAAAAAATATAGTATAGGATAAGATTATGGCAAACCACTTACCGATCCTAACTATTTAAGTTTGAAGGATGCTTCCCAGAGGTCTAAATTAAACATTAAATCATCTTGCCGACGATCAAACAACCCAAATCTGAACGATCTCGGTTGAATTCAGAACACAAAACTATTGGCAAAATAGGCGCTGAATTATTAATTATTACATTTAATTAAATAGCAACTCGCAGTAAAATAGTGAAACTATGAAAATTGATGGTTGTAATATCGGTTGCCCCCCTATGGGAAAAGGTCGCTCACAAAGAAATTGACCTTCCTTTTCATATTAACTGTGGCATGAATCTTGTGACAAAAGTACAAAATGCGATGGATTTACTTTAACTTCTATATTATTGAACTTAACTGACGCGAAAGCTACGGATTTCAACATAAAGTGTAGTCGGTACACATATTTTACATTATATAAAATCTATTTATATATAGAAAATCGAATAGCAAAATTCCACTTCTAAATATTCTTAACTTTGCCAGGAATCTTGTGATCAACCCTCTAAAAGTCACAGTGGGATCATTTTTCTTATAAATTGGCAAGAAAATCAAGAACATAAATTCTCTAAGACATTACCATTTTGTATACTTTACGTTATAATATAATATAATAACTAAATATTTTTTGCAAATTTGTCATAAAAGAAAAATAATGTCAATTACTTACTCAGTTGTGACAGGTTTTATAGTTCATAAAACCATTTAATTTTTTGCAAAATGACCAAACATAGGAAAAGTCATAGTTAAAAAATTAGGAAAACATGTTTTGCTAATTACAGACTTTACTCATTTAAAAATTACGATTTTGAATGAAAACAAATATTTGAATATATTGTAAATAATCTTCATAAAAATTGAAAAAAAGATTAACCTCTCCTAAAAATGGCAATATTTAGCAAAATAAAAATGATAAATTTATTGATTGCCAATTTGTAATAATATTTACAGTTTTTGATAAATTTAAAGTGAATGCTTCTGTACAAAACAAATCTGTCAAAATAAAATGGTTAGTCATTCAGTTTTTAACGATCGTTACAAATTACTACTAACTTTGATATGAATCATGTGAAAAAAACTTCAAAACGTACCACTTGTAGTTTAATTTCTATATTTACAAGCTTCAAATATAAATGAGAAAAAAAAATTCTTTGATTCATTCATGTCACAAATTTCATTAGAAATTCAGCGCACGCATTTCGACGTTGACTCACCTTCAGCGCTAATGAAATTTGCAAAACCAATCAAGTAATTATTCTTATTCCTGCTTGTATTTAAATACGGTTCACCACAAAATTTCTCAGTAGATGTATTTGCAAAATGGATTACTAATTTTACTAAAAATTGGTAGATAAATTCTAGAAATTAATCTAATTTTTAAAATTGAATCGAATGTTTAAAAAGTAACAATGTATAAAAAATTTGTAGTAAATTACAAAAAAAATAGAATTTATATTAAGTTAGTAAGAAAACTTGTATTGTGTATAGTAAAAATTGGCGAAACTTAGGTTACTTATTAATTTGTTGCAAAATTTTGTCTTAATTTTACAAGAATTTAAAAGAAAAATGGTGAAATTGGGTTAATGCATCTTTTGGAATGGAATTTCTGTGATAATAGTTTAACATTTGATAAATAGTCAGTTTAATTTTGATAACTGGCATTGTTTACAAATTTATACTTAATTAATTTTCTAGAAATTGACAAATAATAAATTTTACAGTAACGTAAAATATGTCATAATATAATTAATTAGCTGATAATTAGCTCTCATCACTCCAAATTGCTTTAAGATTGCAGATGTAGATTAATTTATATTTTTATGGGTTTAATGAAGAAAACTTTTATTGCGAAATTTTTATTACTGATTGATTTGTTGCAATTCTTGTTCTTAATTTCACGAGAAAAACCCTGAAATTGCTAGAACTTGGGAGAATGTATCTTTTGGAATAGAATTTCTGTGATAATAGTTTAAAACTTGATTAGTAGTCTAAAACTTGAAAAATCATAAAATAAACGAATTTATAACAATCTAAAATATGTCATAATATAATTAATTAGCTAATAATTAACTCCCATCACTCCAAATTGCAATAAGATTGCTGATTTAGATTAATTTATATTTTTATCAGCTAAATTTAGCAAACCTGTATTATATTTAGCAAAAAAAAATTCGAAACTTGTGTTACTGATAGATTTGTTTCAAAATTTGATCTCAATTTTTCAAGAATTTAAAAAAATAATCGTGAAAGTGCTAGAAATGTACCTTTTGCAATAAAATTTCTGTAATAAAATGAAGTTTAAAATTTGATAAGTAGGTATATAGCAATCTAAAATATGTCATAATATAATTAATTAGTTGATAATTAACTCCCATCACTCCAAATTGCTTTAAGATGGCAGATTTAGATTAATTTATATTTTTATCGGCTCAATTTAAAGAATTTGTAGTTAATTTAGCAGAAATTGGCGAAACGTAAAGAGTGTTACTAGTGGTTAAAATCGATTAGTTCATCATTTAACGATCGCAGCTAATTACTCCATCAAATCGGCGCGTGATCGCACAAACAAAACGCAACATTAATCAGCGAATGAAATATTGGCTGGGTGCATATTTTGATTGAAAAACGGCACCACTCGTCGTTCGAATAACGTTTCGTTGCGCTCGCACATTTCCTCCTCGCTGTTCGCAGTATTATTTCCCCATCGTACACTATTTGCCTAATGATAGTGTTTCATTCAACCGAATAAATTCGGCTATTAATATTCCAACGTAGATCTTGTACGATAACGGAATCTACGAAATGCAATAAATAGTTCGCTCCTTTTGATTTCGAGCGCGTGCTGTGTGTTCTAAGATAGCGATTTTAATATTTCCGTGCCCGCCAGTAGTTAAATGAATGGCTCACTCCACCGCGAAAAATTTGAATTTTTGAAATAAAGGTATTAAGTGTGTGCTGCTATTGTACAATGGAAATCGCAAACGTATTGTTGGAACATTCGCTCGAGTTTTGTTTTTTCGCATTTGAATTTCGCAATTCGTATTCATCAAATGTGTAATGTTTGAATTTTTTTTCCTCCTCCTCGGTAGTGATTTATTTGCCATCTTCCAGTGCAAATAAATTAAGTGATTAGCATAATCAACATGATGGTTTCTCGCTTTTTATTTATTAAAAGTTGCGTTCGGCTGAGCCGGCCAGGATTTTGTCAATGTTCTATTCAACATTCTTTTATATATAATACTTTGATGCGAGCATTATGAATTTTGTATTGTTATTTTTCGATTATGATTTCTTATAGATTTACAGAGTGAGAATCCGAGCATTTTTTAATTAAAATATGTATTTCGAGATGTAAGCTTTTTGGTGTAAATATTCCTACTATTCAATTGATAATATTTTTTTAATTTCAAATCAGCAATATTCAACTAATACTCAACGAAAGCCTAAATCTCATTAAATTTATATAAAGAAATATGCAGAATACATAACGTTAATGTTATCTATGATACGTATTAGCACGTTGACGGATTCAAAAAATTCTGAAAGTTCAAAGTTTCGCAAGACTTTTAATTAACTACCGGGTATAACCGTCCATATGACACTAAACTGTTGGATAAAACAAGATGAATCTCATTTATATTGCTAATGCAGTACTACTTCATAAGGTGGCACAATATATTTTAATACATAATGTTAAAGGAATAAGTCGACGGTTGAAGCTGTCTTGTCGTAGCACTTCTTTTAAAGTAGTAAATCTTTCATTTAGCTTCTTTCATCTTTTTTGTGTAGTTCCAAAGTTGTATCAATAAAATTACTGAAGATGGATATGTAACATATTTTTCTCTGGTCATTTGGCAACCAACTTGTATCATTAGCCTATGTTCTAAACATTTTGTAAATATTCTCACTATATAATCTATAACACTTTTTATTCCAAATCAGCAATCTTCAACTAATACTAATACCCAACGAAACCCTTGGGTTTATTAAATTTATATAAAAAATTATACAGAATACATAACGTTTATGTTATCTACATATTAAACATTTTTCATTTAGCTTTTTTGTGAGTTCCAAAGTTGTATCAATAAAATTACTGAAGATGGATATGTGACATACCTTTGCCTGGTCATTTGGCAACCAACTTGCATCCTTAGCTTGAGTCTTAAACATTTAGTAAATATTCTCACTATGCAATCAATAATATTTTTTTATTCCAAATCAGCAGTCTGCAACTAATATTCAATAAAAATTGATGGCGGCTTCTTAGATTTATATGAAAAACTATGCAGAATACATAAGGTTAATGTTATTTACATATTAAAAATCTTTCATTTAGCCTTTTTATATTATTCCAAAGTTGTATTAATAAAATTACTGAAGATTGATATGTAACATATCTTTGTCTGGTCATTTGGCAACCAACTTGTATCATTAGCCTGTCTTAGACGTTTTTTAAATATTCTCACTATACAATCAATAACATTTTTTTATTCCAAATCAGCAGTCTGTCCTAAATCTCATTAAATTAATATGAAAAATTATGTAGAATACATAAGGTTAATGTTATTTACATATTAAAAATCTTTCATTTAGCCTTTTTGTGTAGTTTCAAAGTTTTATCAATAAAATTATTGAACATGGGCTTGACATATTTTTGTCGAGCCATTTGGCAAGCAACTTTTATCATTACCCCATGTCTTGTACGTATTTATGAATTATTATGTAGTTTTGATTCATCTTTCAAATTTTTTATTTAAATTATTTTGCATTTTTGTCGTAAAAATATGTTACAATAATGTATATATTTGTTTTAGGCTAGTTAAATAATAAACCCTTGTAAAATATATTTTACTTAAAAAAATGTTTATATAAGCTTGAATAAAAAAGTGGTACAATAGGCCCAAATAACAGTAAACTATAAAACTTGAAAGATTGAAAGATCTTAAATTGGTCCTGGATGTAATCCTCGTCTTACTTACAAATATTTGCTAATAAAACTACATCTCTATGCAACAGCTTAAAAAAGTTCATTCTGGAGCATTATCAACTACTCTATTAATGCTTCTTCTGTGTGTTTACAATACCTACTAAATTATTATTTTATTCTGTATGAGACACAAACTTTCAATAGTAGCGACCCCTTTTGCAACCATTATTTTTATAAGCGTCCCCATCACAATGAAAACGCATACACACTTCACGAGTTGCAAGTTAAATAAATATCCTATTTAAATATTTAAATATCTATTTTCATATTGTTTTGCTTTCTTTTCAGTATATTATAAAATGTTTTGAATTTTTTGCTCGGCATACTCGTCGCTCTCTGGGGAGAAAGAGCCCCCACAGGCCAAAGTACAATGAAAAAAATAGTGCATTACTTTTTAATTAATGAAGCTGCATGTATATAATCAAAAACAAGCGGCTTATAGGTAATCAATATCTGCAATAATGCAATTACGATTTGTTTGCTTCGACGTTTAATGGACTAGGCGTATATTTATAATTTTGTTAAATTTACGTTAAAATATAGGTAGAATAAAAACAGTAATTGAATAAACAATAATTAATATAAGTTTTGATATGAATTATGTAACAACATTAATCTAAAAGTGCATGTTGCAATAATACTATGTGAAAAAATTAACACAGACAAATAATAAATTTTTAATTTATGTTGTAAGTGATATTTAATTAGTGATAGGTAATACGTCAAATTTACGTTGAAATACATATCAAAAACATTAATTGTAGATATAAATAATTTGTTTCATATAAAAATTGAAATTGTCTTAAAAACCATTGCTTTTAACAAAATTATATAAAAATTTTAACTTAAAAATATTAGTAAAAACTCGATGCTTAAATAAATCATGTTGTCAAATTGTCTGTGATTAGTTATAGGTAGTACCTACATCAAATTTACGTTAACGTATACATAAAAATCATTATTGTTTCATAAAAATTGTCCAATTAATCATTAACATTATCATAAATTTTAATAAAATTATATATAACAATTTTAGTTTTAAGAATATTAATAAAACTCGACGCCTAAATAAAGCGAGTTCAATGATACTAGATCTGTGATTAAAATTAACTCTGGCAAGTAATTAATGAAAATTAATTTTGTAGTTTATAACATTGCAAGTGATTTTTAATCAAGTACTTACAAAAAGTTTATAAACAATCATCTTGCAATCGTAAAAATTTATCATATTTATTCCATTGTATATTTATCGTTCGACATTTGAATAAAATAATTCTTTTCAAAACATAAATCAATAAATAACCATAAAGACTATAAATTTTAATCATGTTGAATAAACTGCATATTTATTTCCAGCAACTATTTTTAGCAATTATTCATAAAAGAAATGACAAAATTGTTGTCACAAATTGATTTCGAGTAATCGACGCTGAAATCATAATAGTAAATTTTGCTAAAATTCACAGTGTTTGCATGAAAATTATCAGAGACAGCATTTTAATCTCTTGGTTGGAATTATTTGCCGTGCAAACAATTAATTTAGCGACAACCTTCAAATGATGCATCAATTATCACACTGGCTTGACTGTTTCAATGCAGCAGTGCGTCGTTGCGAATAATAATATATAAATTAAAACATGAAAAACAATTGCACTAAAAATAACATAATAATAAATTCACATTATATTTACCTGTGTGTAGATGTCAATAGCCTTGTACGGATTTACGGCGACCAATATAGATCCGGTATAAGTCTATATATAAATAAATTAAGGAATTTGATACAAAGCACATGAAATGCATAATTATTGGTGAGTCAGACGAACGTTTTACAGCCCGGAAAGAAAGCGAAATTATCTCACATGTATAATATATAATATGTGTATACCTTGAGGAGGCTGTGATTCATTCGACAAACATTTTATTGGAATTGATGGAAAAAAAATACTGTACGCTGTGTAGCAACCTCACATGCGTTATTATGCTTAATTGGTTACATAAATCACGTGCGCTTTTTCAAACCAACAAGGAAAACAAAAGAAATGCGACAGAAAAATCGTAACCATTATCCATTATCGTGGCTGGTGGCATAATTAATATTTCCAGCAATCGACTATAAAATTTATTAATTTCATGCCAAATTAACGCTTCTAACATAATTGGATGGATTGCGTTTAATAAACAACATATTTTTTTTAATTAGCATACAATGTAAACATTATGTAATTAATGCGTTTAGTCAAAAAAATGCGTTGACAAGTTAATTGCTAGTTTTTTCTCTCTCTCGCTCTCTTACGCGCTCGACATGGTTAGACGCGGATGTTTATGAAGTGTGTGGAAAAAAATGTTAAGCGATTTTGAATGAAAAAAAAAAAGAAGCGTAAATTTTGATGATTGGAATGTTCGTTTCATTTATGACTCATCAGTCCGATACGCGTTTTGGAATGCACGTGTGGTGGGTGAGCGATGATGATTAGAATGTGGTTTTCATCCCCCTTTTCGTACGTATTCAACAAGGGTATTGTTTTTCATTAGAGTTTTATCGTTTGTTTTCAGGCGATGCTCAAATGGAAGTTAATTTAATGATATATTATCTTTATTTCGATGACTACTAAATGGTGGTTTGATGGCTGTCAAATTTTCGTTATTAGACATTAGAGTTTTCTACAATTGTATGTTAGTTAGGGAGGCGATATCGTTTTATTCAAAATTCCAAATGATCAATAAGCCAAATTTTAATTAGTAGATATAAGAATTTTTAATAATTTTGTAGCAAAACAAATAAATTGAATGTGATTGTAATAAATAAACATTAAATATCATAAGGTAGAAAAAACGTTAAGGTAAATACAACTACATCGTAAATTATAAATAATGAGAATTTTAATTAGAAATTTTTTTGTATCATTTTAGATTTTTCTAACAAAGAAAGAGAATATTGTTGTATTTCTATGTGTTTGACGCTGGAAACCATTAATAATGAGAACTTCAGCCATAAATAAGTGTCAAATGGTCGAAAAACTTTTAAAGTGTATCCAGAAACAAAGGCGAGAAATAAATATTAAATGTAGCTCAAAATTACAAATAATTCTAATCTCGATGGTTAGAAATTCTCTTTCATTTTATTCTATTACAAACTGAATGAATATTCTTTAATACTATCAAAATCAATAATTACTTAAATATCTAAAAAAAATTAATTTAAAAATGCTTGTTGGTTCGATTCACAAAAAGTATATTTTATTTCGCGTATACTATCTATTATATAAATAAAATGTTTATTATTCATTTTTCTCAAATTGAGTGAAACAAAATTCCCTTTCATTTTTTAAGTGACAAATCGTCAAAAAAATTTGTAAAATTTATATTGCAAATACAATTACATTCAAAACGCTAAAGTGAAATTTGAAATATAATTAGAATTTATAGATAAACTAAATTTCGATTAATCCTTTGAAATTTTGTACTATTTTATGTATAAGAGTTATTACAAACCATAGGAATATTGTTGTCGATAATTTAAATGTCAAATGAAGTTAGAAGCTGTAAAATAATCTGGTAATTGCAACTAAATCCAAAAATCAGAAATAAACACTGAATATAAACCAAGATTATAAATAAGATGACTTTTGATTGTTCCTACCACGATTGTTTTATTCGTTTTTTCTCATATTTACTTCATAAATTCCATTCCATTTTTTAGGTGACAAATCGTCAAAAAATTGGAAAATTTATATTGCAAAAACAACTGTAGCCAAAACGTTAGAGTGAAATATGGAATAAAATTCAAAATTATCATTATAATAATCTAAATTTTGATTAAACATTTGAAACTTTGCATTATTTTATGTACAAGTTGTAAAATGATCTGGCAATTACAACTAAATTTAAAAATCAGATATAAACACTGAATAAGATGACCTTTGATTGTTCATATACATCAGAATGTTTGTGTGATTGATACATCCATAAAAAATGTCGGAAAATTGTAAAATATATTTCGTAAATTAATCATTTGAAGCCAAAACGCAAGAAATAAATATTAGATATAGCTCAAAGTTATAAATAATTTGAATCATGATTATTAGATACTAGAATTTTTGTATGATAAATGTCAAAAGTATATCATACAAATGCAACCAGATCTCAAAAGGCTGGAAATAAATATTAAATTAACCTCGAAATTGAATTGAATCTTGATTATTAGATTAGAATTTTGGTATGATTTTATGTGTTTATTCCAATATTGCGAATATGATTGTATTTGACACGCGCGAAACTATCAATATCGAAAAGTTCACTCATAAATAAGTGTCAAATGTTGGAAAAACTTATAAAGTGTATCTTGCGAATGCAACTAGAACGAACGAAAAAGCGAGAATAAATATTTAATGTGTGAATAACTGGTCTCGCAGGTGTAATTCCTGTGGGATGTAGGAAAAAGTACAGCGCCAGAGAAAGCAACCGAGCGAGCGCAAGCTGAGCTGGAAAAAATATGTTTGTTTATAACTTCCGATATTTCATTTGCAACCGATTTTAATGCATGTTTGCGATTTATTAACGGGAGGGATTGGTGCTGCGCTCCACTTTTGCATCGCTAACATCATTTGCGCGAAATGGAATACTGATAACTCAATTTTCGAGTTTTGGCTCCGTGCGAGAGGAGTTACGTTACGTTATCCTTTTTCCCAATGCACTAAAAATAACTACAATTGGATTAAAATCGTTAAATACATCTCGTCGTTATTCATTTAAGAAAGACGCGTTACGAGAGCGTGCTTTTTGCTAATACCACACAGTTCGATGTAAAGTTTCAAGTGCAAACTTCATCGCCACGTTTTTCTACTACTCTCTCAAAATCTTGCAACCATCGCACGGCAAAGAAGTTAATAATAGCAAGAAACACGATTGGAGTGCTTTTTATTCAGCCTGACGCTACAATAAAAATTGATTAATCCGAAACGGCCTCCCTCGCGTCGTATTAATTACGACTTGTTGAAATTCGGCCATCGTTAATCTAAGACCATTCATCATCATCGCAGATTGTTTATTAATGACATTATAAATACTATTTTTATCGCGATCGATTCGACGACGACAATACAGCGCTCTTTAGCGCTGATAATTAATGCACCTTGCCTATACGTGTATAGTACCATCATCTCTATTCAGAAGAACAAAGGTCACGCATGAATATTTTCCATCCAATTCTCGACGATGAGCATATTTAGCTTAAAACAACTTTTCGGCAACGCATTCAAGAAACAACGAAATTATTTCGTATTTATAGACATCATAATAAGCGCTGTAAATCATTTAACAAAAGATCGGATACAAAGGCGTTTTAGTGTGTTGCGCCGCACTCTATGAGATGAATTTGTTTGCGTTGAAGCAATCTGGCTTTGTTTGCTGCAAAAATTACACACTTTTTTATGCGTGTAAATTTTTATGAGAAAAGTTAACTACATTGCGATCAAATCTCATTCCACGCTCATTTGTTTCACATTTTTTGTCAGCCATGAAAGTGCTGCAAGGCTGCTCATATAATAAACATATAGCGATACATTTAACATTGATAAATAAATACTGAAAATGTGTTGTCAATGTGTCTATAATTAAAGGAATTTCACTAGTTTCTTGTGAACAAACTTCAGACACTAATTTGTCTCGCATTTCTGTTAGTTATGAATTTGTTGCAAGGATAAACATAAATGATACTTTTAAGATTAATAAATAAATGATGAAAATGTGTTGTCGATGTATCTGTGTGGAAAATTATAATTGAAGGAGTTTCACTAGTTCCTTATAAACAAACTTCAAGCACTAATTTCTAACAATCTCTCACGTTTTTGTTAGTAATGAATTTGTTGCAAAGGCCGTTCATGTAATAAACAAAAATCATACTTTTAAGATGGATTAACATATCAATTTATCGTTACCGACTCGATAAAGAAAAGCTAGAAGTAAAGGAGTTTAATTGACAAAAATTTTAGGTAATGAATCAACCTCTAGCGTTGATTTAACTAATTTTTGTTAGTAATAAATCTATTGATAAAAATTTATGAAAATATATCGATAACTAATCACTGAGTTAATGACTAAAGGAGTTTCACTGACTTCAACCATAGATAATGAATAAACTAGATTTGTTTCGCATTTTTGTTAGTAATGAATTTGTTGCAAGAAATAAACATAACGCGATACTTTTAAGATTGACAAACAAATAATGAAAATGTTTTGCCAATGTGTTGATATGGAAAATTATAATTAAAGGAGTTTCACTAGTTCCTAATGAACAAACTTCAGGCACTAATTTGTCTCACATTTTCGTTAGTAATGAATTTGTTGCAAGGATCTTCATGTAATAAACATAAATGATACTTTTAAATTTTATAAATAAATAATTACAACATAAAAAAAGAAATCTATAACTAAAGAAATTTGACTGACTCCAATCCTAGATAGTGAATCAGAAAATAAAGCGATGACGCGTCACTGAGTTAATGACTAAAAAAACAGAGTTTCACTGACTTCAATCCTGATAATCAAGGTAATAAATAAACTCGATTTGTTTGGCATTTTTGTTAGTAATGGATTAGTTGAAGGGCTGTTCATATAATGAACATAAACGATAAAATAATGAAAATATATCAATGGCTCATTATGGTGCCAATCTGGAAAATCTTTAACTAAAAGAGTTCGATTATAACTAAAACCTAGGTAAATAATAAACCAAAAGCGTTGATTTAACGCACATTTTTGTTAGCAATGAATATATTCCTAAACTATTAATCAAATAAATTCCCTTATTCTTATGATTATCATGAAAAAATATCGTTGGTTCATCGTTGTCTCAATATGGAAAAACTAAGAGTTTCATTGACTCCAGTCATGGATAATTATTAATAAATTTCTTTTACATTTTTCATAATAATGAAAATACTCTAAGATTATTTATACAATAAATTTCAATCCATTTCTGATAGACAAACAAAGAATGAAAATATATCGATGGCTTGTTGCTGTGTCAATGTAAGTAGAAAATCGACAACTAATTCATTCACTTCAATCCTATGTAAGTAATAAACTTCTAGCGCTAATTTGTTTTATTCTACATTTTCGTTAGTTATGAATTTGATGCAAAGCCAAAAACAAACGATATTTTTAAGACTGATAAACAAGTAATGAAAATATATCGATAGCTCGTTACTGTCGTAATGTGTAATGTGAAAAATCTATATAACTCCAATCCTAGGTAATGAATCAACTTCGAGCACGGATTTTTTTGCATTTTTGTTCGTAATGAATGTGCTCTTCATGTAATAAACATAAGCTTCGATATTTTTTCGTCTGCCAAATAAATGATGGGTATGACATTGACGGGTTGACTGTGTCAGTGTGGAAAATCTATAACTGAAGGAATTTCACCGACTCCAATTCTAGGTAATGAATAAAACTCGCACCGAGTTTCACGGACGAGCACTAGGAAACTTCAAGAACTTGATATTTGAAGTTAATTGTTGCTTGTTTTTTTTCTATAATGCCTACAGTGTATGTTTTATCGCTGGCTATTGTTATTTATTCTTTTAATCGTATGATATGTATACTCGTATTTAAAAAATAACAACAGAGTCAAATAATGTAAATTGCTAGAATTTTTCGTTTTTCTTTTAGTGCGTTGTTGTTGAAAGTCAAAGTTAAGTAGAATATGTAGTTTGATTTTTTTTAATATTATGAACAATTTTTGAGTTTTGCTTTAAAATGATCAAACAAAATATATCAAAGCATAGATAAATTACTTGTAAATACTTTTTGATATTTTTTTTATAATTTTATTTCGTATTCAAATTGAAATGCAAAAATATTCTAAAATTACAAGAAATCGAGAAATATTAATATATGATTATTTATTCTTTTGGTCGTTTGATATGTACACTTTAATGCAAAAATAATAGTTGAATTAAAAATTTTTAAAGAATTTTTGTAATTTATAATCATTGAAAGTGCAGGAAAATTATAACATTGGTATATTTCTGCAATTTGTGGGCAATTTCCTAGCAAATTTTTGAACTAAAACTACTTTAGAAATATAACAATTGAAGCATGTAAAAATTCCTTTGAAATAATTTTATTGACATTTTCATTAATATTCTTAAAATTCTGTCATTAAATCGAAAAACAAATATAATAAACTCATCAGAAATGCAATAGACGTCATTTATTACAATAACTTTATTTGACACTGTAAAATAAATTAATAACATTAATAATCAGTAATATTTGCGTAAATTCGTATAAAATACAACAATTTCAACAGCAGCAAAGTGATAATGTAAGCAGAGAATACGTTTTAGCCGGGTCATAACTTCATATGTTCACAAAACATAAAATTTGAAATTTCAATAAACTGGCCACCAAATGTGTTTAGTTAGTCACATCTGGCTTTGAAAAATAATGATTACTTAGTTAGAAATAATTTTATTGATATTTTCATAAATGTTCTTAAAATTCCGTACTTAAATCGAAAAACAATAATCATAAATGCAATAGACGTCATTAATAACTTTATTTGCCACTGTAAAATAAATTATTAACATTCGTAATCAGTAATATTTGCGTAAATACGTAAATACGAAATATTGTACAACAATTTCAGCAACAGCGGGGTTAATGTATTCAGAGAAAAAGTTTTAAAAGAGCCACAACTTCATATGTTCACAAAATATTATAAAACATTGGAATTTCAATAAACTGGCTACCGAATGTGAGTAGTTAGTCATATATTTGACTTTGCAAAATAATGATTTTTAAATGAGTTATAAACATTTGAAAAACATGTCCGCTTATTAGCCCTAATTATTCATTGTTTTGATAACAAATTTACACATAGTGTAAATTATTAAAAATGAATGTCTTTTCAGTTGAAAATTTTTTTATTCCCAAAAATTATTAGTCAATTTTAGTCTCACTTTGTATTTATTAATTTAATAATATTTACACAAAATTCATCAAAATGTGCTAAAATTACTTCTACATACATTTTGCTGAATTCTTCGCACATTTCATCAAAATTTCGCATTCAAATGAAAAACAAAAAAAAAATCGATAAATACTCGTTTTTTAAGCACTCATTTGCTTCTACGTTAATTTACGAAAAATTCGCCTTTGAAGTAAAATGTCGGTTAGCACAATAAGTTTGAAAATCGTTTATTGTTCTACCCGAGTGGTCTCTTTTTGGACGCGATTGTACATGAATAGACGTTAGACAGGAACAATAATCACTTTTCGTCTTGGTTGGTTACTTGACAACAAGTAAAAGACTTATCATTACTTTACCATTGTTAACCATTTCTTACGTGTGATTTTAAAAAATACGTATCGTATCGAGTGTGTGTGTGTGTGTTATTTTAAAGCCATGATTTTTTGCCTCAACGCTGTGTGTTTATTTTTATTCCAGAAGTGGTGGATACTTAAATCTGTCACAATTTTGACATTCCAGCCAACCAACATATTTAGAAAACAGAGTTTTTGATCTAGCTAGACGACGCTATATTGACATCTGCGCTTCGCGACGCTTATTTATCTTAGATTATTTGGACTCCATTCCTTATTTGTTTTTCTTTTGCGAATGCAAAGCCACCAAAAATAATTAACTTAATCTATCCATCGGCAAATATTTAGAATTGCGACAATGATAAAAATGGTTGTTGAAAAAGTTTGATTTGCATCAAGGTTCCATTTCTAGCATAAAACTAAGCGTTGAATTAACTCGCTTCCGCTCTATTACTTATTTGTTCGCCTCTTTAACTGGATTTACTTCAATTTCCTTTTACTGCGCTCTATATTGAGCGCTAATTGGATGTTTTAAAACAATGGCACACTAAAAATATCGATTAATCGGCATGAAATTGTGTGCTATATCTATATGAATCAGCATCATATCGATTCGGAGAGGAGTCGTAAATCAATTTCTTACATCAATTCGAGCACGATTTCAATACACATCCTAAAACGTGTATTAGAGTATAGTAGAGAAAAAATGACAAATGACTACTATCACCTAGCTTGCGCTTACTCGATTATTTACGTCAGAGCTAATGCTACACACCGAGAAAATGTTATTAATTTATGGAAATGCGATTTACAATATAATTTATGTTAATTTTTCATTCATGATAATTATGTTAGTTTGTAATCTGCATAGTGTACACACAATTTTAATAAGATTTCTCATAGCGATAAAAGGCATCATTATTCTTTAATGCTAGAAAAAGTTGAACGTTGCTGCTTGCTTGTTGTGTATCCAAGCAACAGCAGCAACTGTCGCCTTTTGAGTAAAACTTTTCTCGGCTTGCTTTTCACCAAAGTTCATGAAAATTACATTCTATTGGCTTCACCCAAAAACGCTGGTTAATATTTTAGTAAGCGTCGCGTTAAAACAACTCACCGCAAACACGTGCATTCATTCATCATTAATGACACGAACAACAACAATTGAATAGCGCTGTGTTTTATATAAAAAAAGGATACGTAAATGCGATTCTTTTCGTATCTGACGCGAAGATTCTTGTTGATGACTTCCTCGTCAAGGGCGGTCAGACGAGTCATATCCTGTACACCATCTTCAGGCACAATCCCTATGAAGAAAAAAGAAACAAAACAACGACAATTACATATTTAACTCAACCATTAAATAATGTTTGTCCGAGACACAATTAATATGTACCCGGCTGTTATTGCCCAATAGATAAACATTATTTGTTATTGTTTAAAAATCGCGTGCAAGAAATCGTATTTACGTACGGCTGTTTCTGTTGCAATCGTTGCCGCAACGAAATGCTAAAAACGGCGCATTTAATGCCTACAATTATCATAAAAAAGTTGTTGTGGTTGTTGCAATAATCGTTCGAAAACATGCAGCACTTCATTAAGGGTTGATGCATGGTGTGTTGCCTACATTAATCGCAAATTAATCAATGTTGTTGTAATTGTTAATGTTGTAATCTAACAATATCAATTTGCATACGGCGTAAATTAACAAAATTAGCTGTTAGAATGCATAATAAAAATACAGACGGAAGTACGTGGTGTAACCACAAAAATCCGACATCCTGCCTATTTTGCATATTTTAGGTTATATATTATACTATAATAGTAATTAAAAACATCTAATCCCGGTTTTTGCAGGTAAAAGTTATTTGAATTTTGGTTATCGACTGAATACTGCAACGAGACGAAATCTACAACACCTGCCTTCTGTCCAAAATGTAAAATTATCCTCCAGTATGAATAAAAGAGGCACCACCTGTTCAAGGGTGTGATCAACTTTCCTCAACAATGAACAACAAAAACTTGCATTTCTTGCATTATTTTCAAGCGAATTTCATATTACGGCTTTAAACTCAACAAAATCGCATTGTTTCATCACCAAAGCGTTTTCGATTTTCATGCAAATTATATTTTTTAAAAAATATATGTTAAACCCACTTTTTACTAAATTAACACGATATACTTAATGGAAAAAATTAAATGCATGCCGTTTTAATGTGAATGTTAATCTATTAAAGGGTGTAAAATGTCAAATTGTTCTCGAGAAGGTAAACAATCAATAAACAAAATTTGTTTTTTTTTATATGGATCAACTTACCGATGGTCGAAAAATCAAGTTGCACCATTTTTGCAAATTTCGTTTGTGCTTCTGTTTTGGCTTCGATTTGATGGTAAATAATCTACATCACACTATAAAAGCAAAAAGGGTGGTGTTTTACATTCACTGCACTATCATAACCTGGAAATGAAGGGGCTGGGGCTGAAAAGCTCACGCGCACGCTTCAATCTCGCTTCGCAGCGAAGCACCAACACCCCAACACGCTTACCGACACCAAACTGAATGCAAGGCGCACAGATGCTCTGTAGTTTTACTATGAAAGCGCTATCTGTACATAAACCCGCATACACGCTCAACTTATTGCCTATATTGATGGGGGACGCAATGCGCCATCTGACGCGCATTAGTGTAGTATAACATATGCAACTGTAATATCATCGATGACAATACCATCTGGACGAAAACTTTCAACTTACGAAAAGTAAACCAGTCATCATCAAAAACAAATTTATTTTTAATTGTATTTAAGTTTAGTGTACGTGTTTGCAATGTTTCCCCTACGTAATCTGCGTCTACTGTTGCCGAAAACACAGGCGGTAAATATAAATGTAGCGTTTGCATCAACTGGGACGAAAGCGAAGACCGGTATTGTAATGTTGAACATGGGAGGCCCAAAAACCACCGACGAGGTGCATGATTACCTTACCCGCATCATGACTGACCGTGATATGATACAATTTCCATTCATGCAAAACAAAATCGGACATTGGATTGCAGATCGTCGCACGGAGGAGGTGCAGAAGAAGTATCAGGAAATCGGTGGCGGTTCGCCGATTCATGAATGGACCGACAAGCAGGGAAAGTTGCTATGTAAACAATTAGACGAACAAAGCCCTTCGACAGCCCCGCATAAACATTACGTTGCGTTTCGTTATGTGAAACCGTTCACAGCTGATGCTTTCGCTGAATTGGAAGCGGATGGTGTTTCAAGAGCTGTGATTTTCTCGCAATATCCGCAATATAGCTGCGCGACTTCAGGTTCGAGCATAAACGAAATCTACCATCATTACCGACAACATTCGCTACCAAAAGGGTTGAAATTATCGGTGATTGATCGTTGGGGTACCCATCCGCTGCTAATCAAAACTCACGCCGAATTAATTAAACAGGAATTGGAGAAATTACCTGAAGATAAACGTTCCCAAGCAATAATCTTATTTTCAGCACATTCACTGCCATTAAAGGCTGTTAATCGAGGAGATTCGTATCCGCCTGAAGTCGGTGCTACCGTACAACTAGTAATGCAAGAGCTACAATTTTGCAATCCCTATCAATTGGTATGGCAATCGAAAGTCGGGCCTCTGCCGTGGCTGAGACCATTCACAGACGATGCGATAAAAAGCTATGTGAAGCAAGGTAAAAAATCATTTCTCATAGTTCCAATCGCATTCGTTAACGATCATATAGAAACTCTACATGAGTTGGACATTGAATATTGTAAGGAATTAGGTGAAGAGTTACATGTTGATTTACGTCGCGTGCCAGCGCCCAACGTCCATCCAACGTTCATCAACGCATTAACCGAGATTGTAAAGCATCACTTGGACAACAATCTAACTGTTAGTAGTAAATTTTTGAATCGTTGTCCGCATTGTACCAATCCAAATTGTTACAACAGCAAAAAATGGTATGCACACGTTTGTAAATAACTGTTTTTTTTATTGGCTAGGCGACTAAAATAAATTATTGTTATAATAAAGTATGGCTTTATGTTGCTCCACCTTGATTAATGTAATCGATTTCCTCTTGGCTAATTGGTCGACGTTTGAATCGCAACGGTAATTGAAAATCGTATAGTGCCTCGCCACTGGCTTGACCCGATTTGCTAGTACTTGATGAAATTGCGGCTGATGAAGTGCCCGTAGACTTCGAATCCCGGCCTCCGCCATAGCGAAATTTAATCGATGGAACTTTTAATTTCGCCGATAGGGCAATTGTACGGGATTGTATTGATGCACACCACATGATTGTACTTTCTGCAACAATAAACGAATATTAACGGGCCCGAATACTTATTAATTTTCGTATTTTACCTAATGGGTTATGTCATATGTGTCACTGAAAAATTTTGATCTTGAAGCAGAGTTTAAGTGCCATCTGTAATATAAATAAATATATATGTATATTTTGTTATCTAATTGTTTAATGGCTTTCTTAATTTTTCGGTGCAAAAATAAATTGATTTTCAAAAATTTTGAGTTACAATTCGAGTATTAATTAGGTTTTAAAAATTTTGTTTAGTTTCTACTGGTGTCTGACATCTACCTTTCAGTAGTCAAAACAGACACCTGTCAAACAATTGATAGCAACAATTTCATTTAAACAAATAAACATACAATGCGTATTAATTAAATTAGCGCATATTTGCTTTAAAAAAATTAGAGATATTTCAATTATAACATACGTGTTAATTACGCGCCAACATTTTCAAATTTAAAAATAATTTAACCTGAAATACTTTATTTTACCGTTTTGTACACAAAAATATATATTTAACGCAATGCAGTGCTTGAAAACAGTACAGTTTCTTGCAGTTTTGAATTTTAAAGGTGAGATAAATTATTTATTACTTATTACCTAATTATTATTAATTACAATTATTTACAGAATGTTACAAAAAATCTTATTTCTAACCATTTTGTTTGTGGTGATTCTGCAAACGAAATGTTTTAACAGCTATAATAATGTGCCTAGAATCTACTATCACAGGTTGCGGCAAAATCCACCAATGTACTATCAGCCAGCGCGCGTCTACAAAGTCTATCCGCCACAAAAGTACGTGCCACTGCAGCCGGCGTACCATCATCAGCTACAACCGCAGCGGCGACGCGCCAACACTCAGCAACTCAGATCGAAACAAGCCACATCGACGACGCCCAGGCCGAAAACGCACAAACGCTTCCGACCCATAGCGATATTCTCATAGAATTAATGTATCGTTCATTGAATAATAAAGTTTATGTGAAAGCGGGAAACTCGGCGTTTTCGTAATACTTTGGACGGGTGACGTGATAACCCGGCTCGAGACGTCGCTTCGGCTTCGTCGTGCTATCCTGATTGTTGTAGTTGTTGATGAATTCGCGTATCTTATGGTGGGCGACAAAGTTGCCGTCGTCGTCGAACGCCTTAATGATGACGCCGTCATGCGGAATGTGTGTGTTTTTCACAGGGGCCAAAACGAACAGATTGGTGGGTTTGTCTTGCGGTACGGGCAGCGCGAAGCTCGACGCAATCACGATTAGAAAAAAAAATATCTGTAAAAAGATTAACATTGCAATTATGTGTTATATTGAAAATTATGGCTGAGTTTCAACTTACGCTGGAGGCGAGTAACATGTTGCTCTTTTCTTACAAAGCGATGATATGTTAGTTGATATCTTGAGATTATATCTAATACTGAGAGTGTTTTTATATCGCTGGGTGGTGATAAAGTATTCGTTTCCGTTTATTCAAACAATTAACGCTAATTTCATGTCAATATTTATAAGAATATGCGCTTTTATTGCGCTAAAATTCGAATAACATATTTTTTTCTTGTTTAGAAGATGATTCTTTCAAATGCGTATTAGAAAGTTACTTATATAACATAATAAATAACTTTTATTTACAATCTGGCTATAATGTGTTTATTATTCGAAATTCAGGAAAAAACAAACTTAACTTTTCGGTCCAAGTGAAATATAATTATTCCTTAGAATCTATTGCAACTTGGGACAATATCAGCCATTCTTCAAACAAAAACTTATTTTCATAAACGATAGGTAATTTACTAATTTGAATTTCTTGTTTTTATGATATATTGAAGATCGTGTTGCAATCATTCATTTACATCGCCAAAATCAAATTTGAGGGCCATGTTTTGAGAATCATCAAGAAAAGGCATGACGGAGATAGTTAGGTTACTGAACTCAAATATACAACCTAATACACATTTACCTACAAGAAAGTTCTAAATAAAAATACATAATTAGAATATCTACGAATTCCCTAATCATACAAGATTAGTGTTGTTGCACTGAACATTCCGATAACTATGGAAGATAAAAACAGTAATAATTAAATTTTATTAATTATTATATGTGTTCAAGAAGGGATAAAATATAAACTAATTGTTTTTTAAGTGTTTCGTATGCGTATATAAATGGCAGTGTTAAGAACCAACAGTATTGCAGTTTTAATTGTAATAGCAATATGATTCCATTGATGGTAAGTGTTCATTTTTACTAATATTTATAAATGTCTCATTTTGAATGTGAATCCAAATTTACGTTGCAGTTGAAAAGAATAACCCATTTGCCAACTGTCCAAATTGAGATTTACATATTTTAAAATAAATATCTTTGTTTTCAGTTACTCAGTTTGATGGCTGTAGCGGCAGTCACCGGCAAGGCATCTATCTATGTTCCCCTAATCCAAGAAGGTGGACCACACAAAGCATTAGACAAACGAAGTATTGCTGTAGATAAAGCAGCTGCACCTTTGCCTTTGATTTATTGGGACAGAGGATGGCTTCCAACTGAAGAAGCTTTTGGTGCAAATGGTAGAGTAAGACGATCTGTTCTTGATAAGAAACCCTTTCTATATGATCCTGTGCCAGCTGAATTGACACTTACTGAAAAAGATAGATTGGTACGATCTGTTCTTGATAAGAAACCCTTTCTATATGATCCTG
>JARJDW010017609.1:0-12290 GCA_030264715.1 Adinopsis sp. GC000173 | reverse complement strand
CCTGTACCAGCTGCTTCACTTGCCGCAAAGGATAGATTAGTACGATCTGTTTGGGAACCACATCATGCCAAAATATATGATCCTGTACCAGCTGCTCCACTTGCAGCAAAAGATAGATTAGTCCGATCTGTTCACGCTGAGAAAAACCAACCCGACTTGAAACTTAGAACGAGACGTTCGCCTTGGGGACACTACCATCACCATCATCATCATCATCATCATCATCATCGCGGTTATGGTGGCGGCTACTATGGAGGTTATGGTTATGGAGGAGGCGGCTATGGTGGAGGAGGATATGGTTACGGCTATGGTGGTTGGTAAAGTAAAAGAAGCTTCAACTGATGAACAATTTAAAAAGAATTTTATTGACATATTTTTTTACAAAAATATTTTATAATAATAAATATGTTCTAAAAAATTAAACAGCAAGATTTATTATTAATATACTAAGGTACAGTGGCGGATTTAACCTTAAGCGGATCTGAGGCATTAGAAAGTTTATGGTCCTTTTTATTTTATCTCGTATATGTCATATACTTTACCTTACGATATTCAAATTCCGTACCCTAATATCTTTATATCTAAAGCATGAGGATTGTATATACACTTTTGCGGGCACTCTCAAAATTCTTAATAAAAACAAAGGGCAATTTAAATTTGATGAAAAGAACCTTAAAATGAACGAAAAAGGTATAAAATTTGATATTCATAAAGGTATATTGTGATTTTTTCTTATTCCCTATTATGCTTTATTAAAAATTACAAAAATTTGTAAACATCAAAGGATACTGCTTGTTGCAAAAATGTTTATCAAAAATTATTTAAATAAGAGAGAATAATTTAACAAGTTTTGTGCGAAAAAAGTACGGAGCCCGATTACGTTTTTTGCGGAGGACTTTTTAATAGTTTGATATCGAATTTAGTATGTAGAATACATACTTTAAATTATAAGCGATATATTGATATTAATGAAAACTAAAAAAAATACTACAAATTTGCAAGAAATCGGCATTTAAAACTCACAGTTTTGGCAAAATGCTTATGAATATGAAAAATAGAAAAATAAACCGTAAAATTTGAGTTTTTTATGTTTTTTAGGGCACATTGCTTTGTGGGGCCCGAGACGACGTCTCCAGCCGCCTAATAGTAAATCCGGCACTGCTAAATTAGTAAGCAAGAATGTCTTAACCTCTATGATTAATTAATTATTCTATCCAGAGTATTGTAAAAAAGTTACTAGAAAACATAAATAACTCTTAAGAAAAATGAGTATTTATTAAAGCTAAAATCATCCTCAAAACATATCGCAAAAAGTTGTTGAGTAAAAATTAAGACCATCTTATCGTAAAAAAACTTTTGTTTGCTATCCTCCAGCAGTTAAAATGGCACATTTTAAAATGATTAATAATCATTTGCCTTAATTTGATAAAATTAACATCACATACCGTATAACATAGTAGATTTGTGCATAAATTTATTATAAAAATAGTTTCATTAGCATCTTTCGATTATTTTTAAACCTGTCAATAAACAGCTGATAATTATTTTAGCGGCAGCAATGTAATTACGTACTGTTACGTACGCAAGAAACTATTTTTAAATAAAACATTATTAATCACACGAATAAATATTATTTGACACATCCATACATACATGATACACACACACGATTCGCACTAATTCGATTATTAAAATAAAAAACTCACTTTCTGGAGAAAATCGGCTTGATGTTTTCGCGGCGGCGAAGGCTTGTTGTTTCAACAATTACAATCTTGTTTACTGCCGCTGCAATTAATTATAACCTGCTGTTTAACGACGGTCGTGGCGTGATTTTTCGTCGCATGCGGATGATTATGATGATGGTTATGATGCTGCGTGTGATGCTGGATTCGCTGCTGCTTGCGGCGATAGGCAAACAGCGGACGAAAGACGATGCTTTCCGCCGCTTCCAAGTCGTCTTTCCCATCATCCATCACATCATCTTCTTCGACGTGAATTGATGGCGTAGTAATATCGTTTTCAATCGCTATATCATTGTCTAATGCTGTTTCATTGCTCAATCGAAATGTCAGCGTTGTGTGGATGCATAAAATTGCAATGAATAGCTGGAATAACTGTTTTTTAGGTTAGCACTAATTGCAACAATAAATGCGAATACGTACCAGTTGTAGTGTATGCATTTTGGTGGTAAATACAATTTTGGCGATACATAAAGCCATTTTGTGCGCTTATATATGTGCATATTGTGTAAATAATTTTTCCAGAAATGCTATAAAATGCTTATTTTGTCAATTAACATTCGGAAATAAATACACGTTCTTTTTGGGTGTTGAACTTTCGTCGAGTAGATAACCCCTTTGTTTATTCGAGTAAAGACGAGTTTTACGAGTGTACAAAGAATTTCGCTTGCGAAAATCCGGAATGTACGGCTATTGATGTTACAACGTTTATGATAAAGCAATAATAACAAACTTCGATAAGATTTAATTTAACTTTTTTCCATTTAAAATAGTTTCTAGAAATGATTGAAAAAAAAACAATGTCACGAAAAAACCAACAATTACAATATAATCAAACAGCCACGATTAATACAGTTTATCAATTTTAATCTATGTTTAGTAGAATGTAGGGTATAGCGACAATGACTAGTTTTAGAATTTTGGCCGCTCACTTGAATTATTCGCTATGCAAAATATTTTCTTCTGCTTTCATATCATCCAAAAAATATTATTAGTTAATATTGCTTTCACGTTGAGTGCTTGTGTAAAGACAAGACCTAATTTAGACCGTAATGCTTTGCGATAACTAGGCTTTGGCTCTGATGACAACATGAAAATAAAATCTGTAGTTTAACAGTAAACGAATAAACCTCCCCACAATTATCTCTTTAATCAATCTCTGTAAAACCCCATTTTGGCAGGTATACCAAAAATTCAATAAGGCAACGCAAATTTTATTAGCACTTTAGATTCATTTGTCACCGAATGTATATTTACTAAATGGTCCAGAGTTTAAATGAATATGCTTTTTGACAATTTATAAACAGAAATTGACTTTACATTGTAAATAAATGTTGTTTTGATTTAAAAGTCACTTTAATTCTGAACTGCCAATTTGTAAGTAGTCTTTTCTTGTTTTGTGTAGTATTTGATGAAAATGCAAAAGCACTATCCTTAAATATATTTGTAGTGTAAATATCTACAGCCTTATCAGGATAATACCTTTTCATTACTAACCCTGAAGATGTGATTGGTAAACATTCAATAATGAAGAAGTAGATTCACACTCAACGCTATTAATAGTTTTGTAGATATTGCTATTAGTTAACCTTCAGAAGTATCAGGTAATTGAGTTGTCTATTTTGAAAAAGACCCAAGTAAATTTTCAATTTTGTGTAAGTAGTTTAACAATACAAGTCAACACAAATTCTAAGTCTAGATTCAGTATATCTAATTTCGATTTTAAATATGTAATTTATAATAAAAATAATTTTCTAATAATGTGTGCTTTAGAGCCTTTAAGAAAATATAATTTCAAAATTCTCTATTTTTATAATGAACTACGTAGAGTGCTCTTTAATGCTAAAAGCTGTAATTCCTTAGACCTTTTCTAATTATGAATGAAATTTTTGCTTAGTTTTCGATGTAAACAGTCAAAAAATATCAAAAATTTTGTTGATTTTTGCAATTACTAAGAATTTTAACATAAATTCTAACTGTATGAAGTTCATTATGGAAAATATTAATCTCTCCATTAAAATCTGGGTGCACTTAGGTCATATTTAAAATAGACGGCTTATTTCATTTTAATTTGAAGAAATTCAATTGCTATGCGAATTAATTTTATTGGCACGAAGCGGTTATTATACCAGATTTGATTGTATATTTCATTTGTGTTTTACCCAATACAATAATTTAGTAAAATTTATTCAATGAAATCATACGCTTATTAATTTAGTAGTTGTTTATGTTGTTTATTAGTTAATAACCTATGATTAAGTTATTGGAAAGACATTAGAATAAACAAGCTATTAAAGGTAATTAGGTTATCAACAATAGAAACGCTGTTTTTTTTCTATGCTACGTGCCGAAGAACTTGTATTGTCCTTGCAATTTGTGAATATATTCGCAATATTTGCACAACTAACATCGATGTTTTGTTATTGAATTAAGATAATTAATAATAAACAAAAACTTCCTGTTATTTAGCATATTTGTCTGTGCGAATTTCCAGCGCTTTCTAACCTCAAAAAAAAACAATATAATGTTTAGCGTATTTTCACAAAAATTCACAATTGAATACGCAAATAAACAATCTTGTCATTTATCGAAATATGTGAATCAGAGTGAGCATTTGTTGAACTATCAGCCATTATTTTAAAAAAATTCCTTGTCAACAACATTTTCATCATACTTTCTTTATCAAAATTTCACGTAGATTGAATATTAAAAATGGATGTAAGTGAAAACCTTCTTGATAGTGAAGATCCCCCGGTCTCCCTATCGCTAGCAAATTCCGATGAAAACATTTCATCCGCTCCAATCGAAAATGCTGAAAACATCGATATAAAAATCAAGGAAAGTACATTTAAAGCATTACCCAAAAAATATATAAGTTGTAGTTTAGTTAAAATCTCAAAATTATCCTGTACGCTCAGTGTGGTAATTAAAGTACATAAACTAAAATACAATTAATTTCTGATTTATTTCTTTTACAGAATGTGTTATATATAGTGAATATGATATTGGTATTTTTAAGTAATAAATGTACTTGGAATATTTTAACTGTCATTGCGAAATTGTGTTTTGGTGTCTTTGTTTATATGATATTGGCGTGTTCAACGATGTTAGTAGCAATTTTGATTAACTGGCACGATGAATTTATAAAAAAAGATTGTGATAATGACAAATGTAGCAGTAAACCTGAAATCAGTTGCGATGGTAAGTTGCCCACCTTGCCTTCTACCATCTTTTCCAATTCATTGATTTCATCCTCTCTTTTTCTTTCTGTAAACGCAGGTGAAATAAAACCTAATAAAATGTGATAACGTTTTTGTGATAATATTTGCCTTCTTGTGTTTTTCCAATTAAATGTTACCTACGCTAATTGATTTTTAAGTGCCGTGTGTGCGTATATATATTAGTAGTTTTGAAACCAAACGCATTGCAGTTTTTATTCCAACAACACCAATATGTTCAAACTCATGGTAAGTGATTTCTATATCTTTCATATATTTTGTTAAAAGTTACCTTTTCATGGCATATTGTATCACATCACCAACTCTGCGGATGTGTGCTAACATTGAAATAATATCATCTTATTTTCAGCTATTTATGGTAGTGGCCGTATTAGGCTTTGTCAATTCCGTAAATGGTTTGTCAGTCGTTAATTACGTACCCCTATCAGTTGACGACAGAGCAAAACGAAGTGTTCACCTGGATCATAGTATGTTGCCATTAGAGACATTGGTTGGCATTCCAGAATCTACATGGATTGCAAGAGATAAACGCGCTGTTGGCTTAGATCTTGCAATGGATCATATTCCAGAATCTACATGTGTTCAAAGAGCAAAACGCGCTCTTGGCTCCGCAAATCTTGCATTACCTCCATTTGCACGTGCAGCTGATCCTTTACCATTGGTAAAGGAGAGAGCAAGACGATCTCCGTACCATCATCATCATCATCATGGTGGTGGCGGTTACGGAGGTTACGGAGGTTATGGAGGTTATGGAGGCTATGGAGGCTATGGTGGTCATCACGGTCATCATCATGGCCACTATTAGGAATAGGGACATTTTTACAATTAAAAACACAACTTATAATTAACAACCGATTTTGTTGCATTTTCCGTAAATAAAAATTATATATTTTTAACAGTATTATTAATATTTATTTATTTATTTATTTGCATCTATTTCATCATGTTCTATTTTGATTAATTCTTCCAGTTCATTCTAAAAATGAATCAATTAATCAATTTATAATTGCAGCTAAAAACACGCTTTACTTACTTCCCAGCCCAATTTTTCAGCCAAAATTTGACATTGCTCATCGCAATCACCCAACATTAATATATCACGCTCATTGTTTGATTTGTGAAAGTCCATGCTACCAGCTTCTTCCCGATTTATTAATAATCGGGGACAGAAAGAAGTTACGCTGTAAATGTTATTTTTTTACATGATAATTAATGTAAATAATAAAACAGTATAATATTTATAAACAAAAACATACCGATCGGCTAATGAAGCGAACGGATATACGCTCAGCGACGAGCCCATGATGATTAATAGGTCGCATTTCATAAAGTCTTTACCAATGTTTGTGAAAAATTTCACGGGAAGATTTTCGCCAAAGAATATTATATCGGGCTTAACCACGCCCGGACAATCATCACAGATGGGTACTTCATCGCGAAATATGCGGTCTGATAATAATAAATTTGATTTTCTTATTTTCTAATTGATCAAGTTAAAACACACTCACCTTTCATCCACTCTAATGTGTACTCTTTCTTGCAGCCCAGGCAGTGTCCTGTGTGAAACGTACCATGCGCTTCCACCAACTTTTCTTCTTGAATCTTCGCAATGCGCTCGAGTGTGTCAATATTTTGTGTGTAATGTCGCAATAGTAATCCTTTCTTTTCAATCAATTTGATAAAGTAGTGGCACTTTGTTGGCTTGAATGTGCCTGGATACAATTCTTTCGCCAGCGCAAAAAACGGTTTGGCGTCTACATTAAAGTAATCCAATGTAAATATTGCCTCCGGAAAAGGAAGATTGTATTTCTGTAAATTGTCGTAAAGTCCAGATCCAGGTGAGCGAAAATCGGGAATGCCGGCGGCTACAAAATGCCAATTATTATTCATTTGTTCATTACTTAGTAGTTTATTACCTGTCGATATACCAGCGCCTACCATAGTTATGATGTTTTTGCACTTTCCACCGTTTATGTATTCAACAAGCTTGTCGACAGTTGGTTCCTCTAAAATCTATAATATTTACATTAATCGCTTTGAATCAATCACATAATTAGCGTTGTATACCTTCGGTCGGGGTTTTTTATCACTAAAGATACTTATTCCTCTTATTGCACTGACAATACTTTCTATTTCATCCATAAAATTGCTCTCTGTTGATGCGACTCTTTCCGGCGCTGGTTGATTTTTTTTATCTAAAATATTAACGTAATTACAAATTATATTTACCACACGCATTGGAAATTACTTGATGATGATTGTTCACCATCTTCAGGCTTTTCTTTGCTGGTAGACATTATTTTTTGAAGATGGATTTTACGAGTGATTAAATTTTTATTGCATTTTCAGGTTATGTTCATGAAACTGTCAAACAATTGATTTAAATTTAAATCAACATCATAAACGCTTTAGAAACTAATTGAATTTAAGCTTGTTAATAATAACAATATTTAATAATTTTATAATCAAAGCAACCAATGTAATTTATAAATTTATAAATTGTTTTGGTGCAACAAGTATTTAGCGCAGTCTATTAGAGAATAGCTAAATCATATTAAATTAAAATAGTTTTAAAACTTTGATTATAATATTTTTGTTTTTTAGGTGATAATGATGAAGTTATAATACTACCCGCAAAGCAAGAGTCGATACCAGAATGTAAAAAATTAATTGTACAATTTTGAACGGCTTGTGGGTAGAAAGAAGAAACGGTATTTGACAACTAAATGACCAATCATCAATTCATCATCAACAATTCGTAATCTGTGAGCGTATAGAGATACCATATGTAATTATAAAACTGTTTTCATCAAATTACAAGAATAAAAGTTTGTTTAATTGTAGTTTGGTTAATGTATCATGTTTTGTCCTCAGTTAGATAAAAAAATAATAGGAATGTTTATCGCTGCTATTACAATATCTTGTTACATGATAGACAACAATTGTGCAAAGTTAATAGGTTAACTATTCCTAAAAAATCGATGCTAAATTTAAAAAAGGCCCTTTCTTACTAATTAGGAATGTAATACGCTTTAATTATTACAAGGCTTTTGGTCAATATTATCATTCAATGATATCCTATTAAGTTATTTAAAATATTTGCAAATTCATTTATCAGTATGTTTAATGAATAATACCGTGTTAAGTTTCAATAAATAGATTAATATCTTAGCATTTGCGCTATAAATAACCGTAACCACAATAAGTGTTAGTTGTGCTGCAAATCGTACGCAAAAATGAAGATACTCACGATAATAGGTTGCATATTTCTCTTAAATATCGGCGATGCTAAACATGTTGGCACTCTAAACGGTGAGTGGATTTTTAATTCCCTTTTCTAAATCAATCATTATCGCTTACAACATTATTGTTTTAGTTGCCGAATATCCGTGCAACTCGATTGTAGTCAGCACATACGCAAATCACACAACGCAAATCGATTATGACAAAACTGACGATTGTATGCCCGAAAATATTGAATTAAATTGTTTGGGTTATGACGATAGTTTCAAATACACATCGGCCATCATTAATGATACATTTGAAATATCTTGGGCGCAAAAAAATATTGTTTATAAATGTACTGCATTCTTGAAGGATGAAGAGGAGCGCATTTCCGAAAATTTTAAATTCTATTTTGAATTGAATGAGGATGAAGAGATAATCGTTAGAGAAAGTTAGTTGTAGGAGATTTTATGAACAACGTTCAAACATATTCGGGGTTTATTTTCAACATTCACGGGTTTTGAGCAAAAGCACTTTTATATGATTTAATTAAAATTCCATTAAATTCAGACATAGTGAGAATGCAGGGTGTTTTTCCTTATTTTACAAGCCCTAATTAATCGCGGGCGCTTAGCAAATACCTTGAATGTTTTGCCGTAAATTAGACCCTGAATATGTTTATTATATTTTGTATTGAACGCTCATTTCATCTCATTGCTTAATTTTTTCATGTATTCACTTATTAATCAGATGAAGCGGATTTAATAATACGATTGGACAAATCGAATGAAATTGGCGTACGAATGTCCTACGACGGTGACATTGAATATGATAGCTTTAAGATAAAGCAATACATTGGTTCGGAGATTGTCAATGTGTTTGAGGTCACAAGCGGTTTTGAGGTTGTCATCACCAATGTGGTCCCGTGTCAAAGATATGCCTTTGTCTTATTTGGATTCAGCGAGGATCTGCCCAGTTTGTTGGTAAGACAGGATGGTGTAGCTGCATTGCCAGACGGTAAGTACATAAATATTAGATTTAAGAATTATAACACATTGGAAAGACCGATAAAAACAAGTTTACATTCTTTTTTGTCACAACTGTTACGACTGAATTCCTCATCACTTCAAACGATGATGATCTGAATATAATGTCTACAAGGTCTTTCTTAAAAATAATTAAATCATTTTTTTCCCAAAAATTTATACATGAGTACAAGAAGTCTACTGAAACTAAGTCTATACTATAAGATTTTAGTCAAGAACTCGCGAACAAATAAGAACGTATTGTTGAGTTACAGAATTTAAGCAACTGCGATATTTTCTGAGCAACCTTACATATGAGTCTTATTTTCATCGGCTTGACTTTTTGATAGTCATCCACAAAAGTAGTTATCATCCACAATTTTCTTCTTCTCAGTAGATTCCTTCAATTCAATTTTTTATGGACTTACTTAAGCGATTTATAAGCTTCGTCATCTTTTTTGTCTAGTTTCTTACAACATTTGATGATTAAATATTATTCAACAGTATCTGCCATTACTGCAACAACTAATGTTATAAAGTGCATGGGAAATTTTAAGGGTTGAATTTGTAAAAATAATAAAAATTTTAGCTCTTAAAATGTGAATACATGCTATCTTATTTAAAGCAGTTTTCAGAGGACGAGTTCTTAAAGCCCATTTTCAAGTTTGAGTACGAACTTGCTATAGTTGACGAAAAGTGACTCTTGCGGCTCAGGTAATAAAAATGGGCTGTTCGTTTTTGTATTGTAAGAGATGAGTATTCCTGTATATAAAGTTAAAAAGAGAAAAAATATTTTGTGTCCAAAATATCATCCTTATTTTATGGCTTAAGCTGAAAATGTTACTTTTCATCCACTAACAGCTGGAGCCATAAACTTCGGCTAGTTCTTCTTGTAGGTAATTTGCATAGGTATTTGTACAGGTTACAAAGAGAGAAAACATCTGAGTATACGTCTTTATGTAAATTACTTAAAAAAGACTCACCCTCTTTTATCGCATCACCCGCAAGAGTTACTTTTCGTCGACTATAGTAAAATTCTAGAAATATGTTCAACTCAAATGCCTGTACAATAGACAAGTAATACCTACCCTAATAAATGCTATATTTGTGCTATTTTGTGGTGCTTAAGAAGTCAATGCCGTGAAACTTGAAAGCGACTTTACCTAACATATAATTAAATTTTTTTTAGTATTAATTACTTTTGGAACTGATCATGTATATTTTTTTTTACTTTACTGCTAAACCCATTTGTAAACCTATTAAATTCCTATCGTTTACAAAATATAGTTGTATTTTTTAGTACCGATGATTAAAACTCTCTCCAGTGGATATTTCATGATGGATGTGGAAGTAGGTCTACAATATAACTCCAAATGTGAACCCATCGAAGGTGTATTTCAATGCGCTGGCGTGCCGGACACCAAATATGAGTTTCGAGATAATAGTTATGCGACATTTAAGCTACTCAATTTGGCATCTAACCAAAACTATACTTGCATGACGACCGTAACGTACATTGATGGAACAAATATGTCAAGCATTAACTATTCGCTATTTACACAAAGTAACGTATTTTGCACTAAATAGTTAAATGCGTTTACTTTTCTAACTGCGCTAAATTAATTCTGCAGAAGCCATAACCATCGAGAATGAAGGTGGAAACGATATTATAATAACGATTTCCGACGATGTTGACTTTCCGTATGATACTTACGAGCTGCTGGTTGATAATGCCACACATTTCATCGAAGCGAACAAAGGCCTAATGCTGCACGATTTCGAGGCGTGCAACTCGTACAACGTGCAGCTTTTCGGATTGATGTACATCAAGAGTACGTCGAAAACGTTTTTGGGCGAGGAAATGTTTGAAACGAAAGCGAATGGTCGTGCAATTAAAATTTTATAGCTCAGTAGAATCTTTTATTAAATCACTCAATTGTTTTCAGTTCCAAATGTTAGCGCGCTCAGCATTGGTTATTTCAAATCCGTGCTGGAAGTTCGACTGCCCATCGATACATTTTGCACGGTGGATCGAGCGGAATTAAACTGTGGCGATGATGTCGCCTTGATTGGTATCAAGTTCAATGTGGGAAATGTGGCTGTCGTGAATATTAACAATTTGCAGCCGAACCAGCAGTATGAATGTTATGCGAATATTGCGTATGACGAGTATGGACATACACAGTCGCAACCGTATATTTTCACGACGCGAAGTGAGTAGTTTTTTAGAGTTTTTATTACATACTATATAATCAAAGTAAAGAAAGTGTATAAAAAATAATATACACTAACATTGAACTCCGCTATAGCCATATCCATACCTTTAATAACTAGGGAAAAATTGGATAATGGCGACCGACGGGTAATGCCGCAACCTAGTTTATCTCAAAAGTTATTTAATATTAAGTGTAGGGATCAGAAAAACGCATCAGTACCTTGCAAACCTTGTGCAAGCTAACATACTGCAAAATGACGACAGTTCCTTAAGGGGGGAATTTCGGCGCGCATACTTGATTTGTCCGCTTACTTTTTATGCCCTTTTCTTGTAAAATTGTTACAGTTTTATTAAATTCGATAATATAATGACACTACTACATTCAACGTGTCTAATCATGTGCATTTTAAATCGGAGGATGCTTTTACAATGCTGAAAATCGCTGATCAAAAAATAGCACTTTACATGATGTTTTTGGATATTTTCGCAAAAAAGGACTCAACGTGGAGACTTGAACTATTCGACAGTCGCTTCAAATAACTAAAATCTAGTGCAAGGGTAGTACTTTAAATTTTAAATTGTGGGTAATTAGTTAAATTATTAGCAATTTTTGTTTTCGCAAAATCACTTTTCTTGAAATATCTCTAATAAGAAGGCAAATTTAATCAATATAAACATCACCTTGCACTAGATTTTGTACAGTTAAATGGATTGCTGTTTAATTCAAGGCTCTACGTTTAGCCGTTTTTGTGAAAATATTCAAAAATGTTATGAGAAGTGCTATTTTTTGCTTAGCGATTATTGGCATTCAAATTTATATTATCAAATTAAAAAAACTGTAAAAACT